>JBBPFP011285500.1:0-10188 GCA_037974795.1 Kaempferia galanga
TCCATAGTTGTCAAAAGCGCGAGAAGCAAAAAAGCGCTTAAGGGTCTTCGAGCTTAAAGCGCAAAGCAAAGTGCACGCTTTACGAAAAAAGGGGCAATTATATCTATTAAAAGTCCAAATAACCATAAACAAAATAATTTTTGATGAAGCTGTAGATTATTAGGATACTTTTTTTTATTTTAAATATATTTTTTATATATTTTATTGAAATAATTTAATTAGGACTTATAAAAGCTTATTCGAACTATCTTATTTAAGTTGGGTGTGGATTGAATTAATCAAATCCGCGGACCTAAATTTTCAATAATCTACGGTTCCACATTAACCGCAGGCATCATGACGCCTCCGACGATGTTGAACGCATTGCAGGACTCTTCTGACGACATCGGGCGCGTCCCGCGAGGCTTCTAGCAGCGTAGAACGCGTCCCACGAGGCCTCTAGGACATTGAAAAAAATGCAAGAGTAAAAAAAATTAATGAGAAGATTCTTACCAATGATCATGCTTCGGCGGTGAGAGGCAGACTAATCGACTTAATGATCAATTTAAAAAGGGTTCAGGGGTTTAAACTAAAAAAGAAAAATAGAAAGTTTCTGCACTTCGTGCAAAAGCAAACGCTTGTGCTTTTGCGCAAGTGCTTCAGAGGCCTCATGCACTTCCGAGGCCTCTGAAGCGCAAGGCTTGCACTTCGCTCCTCTTCAGACTTAAGTGAGCGAAGTCCTCGCTTTTAACAACTATAGTTTAATCCATCCCACATGGTTGAATACAATAAATTGGTGATCTAGTGGAAGGTTGGAATTTTTCATATGTTGCAAATTCAATTTCATATCATTATTTTAAGATCTAGGCAAATGTTAACCGAGATCTAAATATCCTTCCACAGTGGAGTTTAAATCTTGGCAGAAACACGATAATAGTGTTGGACGCTTCAATGAGGACAAGAAAAAAGAAGCAAAGTACAAAAAGATGAGGAGGAGCTTACATGAAGGTTTTCATCAGAACGTGAGATCATGGTGCAAGCTGCATGAGACAGAGGCAAGCCATGGTGAGCGGTGATCTGGCATTTGTGCAATGAGGTGATAAAGGTTCTAGCTATTGAACCAAAGAGGGATCCTCAATCGTTGCCTAAGGTGGGACAATGAGGGATCCTCAATCACAGCATGAGGTGAAGAGATGAGGGACCTCCAATCACCAAATGAGGTGAGGCGGCAGATGAAGAAAGTAGTTAACATGTGTGACATAATTAGGATTGAGGAATGAAGGACATTAAGGCAACTTGCATAAAATCACAAGGAGATTGTAGTGTCAACATCGATTTTGGATAGCAATTCTCCTAGTGAGGGGAATCGTAGTCCAAAATCGTGAGATCTCGCCAACATGAGGATGAATCTCAAGTTGGTGCCAACGGTGTTCCACATCTCGGTGTAAGAGAGGAATAGAAAATTTTGAACGCGCCGCCTGATGTGGCTCCAGATTCTATTCCATAATTAACCAATGATCAAACTCATATGAGTCACGAGGAGCAAAATCTATTTGAAACAAAGTAACATGAGAGAATGTGAACTCCATGTAGCTATTTGAGATCAGCAACACCATATGTTTTGTATTGGTATATTAGAGAACAAGTAAATAAAGCATGTGACCCAAGTAGCATCACAACATTGCAACCTTAAGGGTATGTTTCCTATGAGGGAAGGAACACTAGAAGGAAATCAGATGATAGAAAATTTTCACAGTAATACTTATCCTCAATTTCCTTTGGTAGAAAAAAAGGGAAAGAACAAAAAGAATAGAAAACTATTCCTGCATTTTTCCACTATACTATTTTATTAAATTTGAGTGTTAAACTCAATTTTGCATGCAATATAATGGAACTTAATCTGACCTTAAAAAGTTTTAAATTATTTTTCCTTTTCAAATATATTTCATTAATGTTTTTTTATTTTTTTTATTTTTAACAAATAAAGTTCAGAACATCTTTCCTACCCTCTAGAGAAACAGTGAGTTTTTATGCCAATTTTCTTTTTTTCCTTAGCTATTTATTTCCTTTGTAGGAGACAAGGCTAATATTTTTACCACAGGGATCATGTAGTTTTCCAAGTGATTTCATAATTGCATGTCCAAAAATCTACCATGACAAGTCCAGTATGCTTGTTTTTCCAAAAATAAGGGAAGTGTTCAAGTTTGCTAGCTATTAAATAAGATAATAACTGATGCAATTTATACGAATATACCAAATTTGAAAAAAAAACAAATGGAAAAATAAAAAATAGAAGCAACTAGACTCAACACAACTTTGATTAAAATGTGAGGTTCCAAAAATCAACAAAAAGATAATATAAGACAAGAACCAACACAAGACAGGCTTTTCAATCAATATAAACATGAGAATCAAACCTGACAGAGTCAGGTCATCTCTTACCAAGTCAAATCAAATCTTGGGTTTCAGTCAAAAACTTTGGCTCGAAAAAATATTCAGTTAGATTTTAAAGGACCAACAAACCCAAACTTGTTGCATTCTTAATAATAATAGTTTGTAAAATCACGAGAAAAAACAACAGAGGTAAAGAGCTCAATTTGATACTAGTACTACATACTGCTTTTTCTACTGATGGGAAGTATTGCATTCTGCTCGAGAGGATCTTTTGCATATGGACCAAAGATGCCATGGCTGTTCCCTATTTCAAGATGAAAATAACAGAAATTAGATACTAGAAATATGCAACTCCTGTGGAGAAGATTATATCAAAACGTGGATCATATAGATGAAATTTTGAAGCACACCTCAACAACATCAATGACAACAAGACCGCATAGATTAGGCAGAACTCTCTTTGCAGCTACGTGCACAGCCACGGAACCTCCCATGCTATAAAAGTACACATAGACGAGATAGTACTTATAGGCTCTCTAGTGAACTTATAAGCTAAATTAGATGTGAAAAATAATGGCAATGATGTTAACAATTGTCTCGTTACGTCTAATATTGTTAAATTTAAATTCTATATATTATGTCTTCACACATTAGTAAGCATAAAACCTTTCACTGCTAATATTTCCCGTCAAGATTCTAGTTTAGCATTTCCTCATTCACGTGTCTCATCTACCAAAGCAATATCATCCGTAAATATCATGCACCATGGTACTGTGTCTTGAATGTGTCCAGTGGTTTGTCCATGAAAAATAGGAACTTAGAGCTAATCCTTAATATAACCTTATCTTTATAGGATATGTTTTGGTTAATCCACCTAAAGTCTTCACACTTGTCATTATATTCACATGCATATCTTTAATTAGTTCAATATATGTTATAATATCTCTTTTTAGATATCTCCATAAAATTTCTCTTTACACTCTATCATAAGCTTAACGATTGTTTTGGTTCCCAATATTTTTCAATTAGTTGCTTGAGAAGATGTACAACTTTCTTTGTTAACCTTCTAGGCACGAATTCAAATTGATTTTTTTTTGTCACCGTGATCTCTTTTCTATTACTCTTTCACAAAATTTCATGGTATGACTTATTAGTTTAATATCCTATAGTTTGCACAATTTTGTACGTCTCCTTTGTTCTTATATAAAGGAACTAACATACTTACCCTCCATTAATTAGACATTGTTTCGTTTCAATATCAGGTTAAATAATTTGCAAGTCATTCAGTACCTTGTTTCCCTAGATACTTTCATACCTCTATCGGAATATCATTTGATCCAACTATTTTTCTATTTTACATCTCATTTAAAGCTTGTTCTACGTCTGATATTTGAATTCTACGATAAAAAACTAAATTTTTATACTCATTTGACCTACTTAAATCACCTAAATTAAGTTGGTCACCTAAACTTTTATTCATAAGTTGATAAAAATATATCTTCCACCGCTCTTTATTTCCTCATCATTTACTAATATCCTATTACATTCATCTTTAATACATCTTATTTAATAAGATCTCTTGTCTTCCTCTATCTCTCTTTAGCTATTCTGTAAAGTCTCTTTCCCCTTCTTTTGTATTCAATTTTCAATATAAGCATTCAAAAGTTTCATTCTTAGCTTCATTCACTACTCTCTTAGTCTTTTTCTTGGCTATTGTATATTTTTTTAAGTTTTCCTCATTACATAATACCTGATAGGCTATTCGTTTTTTCATAACTTTCTCCTGTACTTTCTCATTCCACCACTAAAATTCTTTACTTAGTAGTGCGCGTCCCTTTGACTCACCTAGTACACTCTTAGCTACTATTTTCCACTTTAATACCATCTTATCCCATGTCGTATTCGAGTCTCCGTATATTTCTCCCCACCAAGATTATTACTTAGTGGTGCACGCCCCTTTGACTCACCGAGTAAACTCTTGGCTACTATTTTCAACTTTTATACCATCTTGTCTCATATCGTATTCGAGTCTCCGTATATTTCTCCTAATACTTATACTCTTATCATCTACTTAAATATATTTTGCTTTACATCATTTAACTTCACAATTTAATTCTGGGAATCGTGCATGTAACCATTAGTGCTACTGGCATGCAGTGTGGAGGAATGTCGTAGATGCTCTCAATGTTGATCAACATGATAAACTTGAAAATATTAAAGAATAGTCAAAGACTAGAGAGATCTCTGTTCTTGGTTAGGACTCTCCCATGATGCATCAGGGCAATGGATTTTCTCTTCACAGAGAGCAAATGCCTCTTCAATAAACCCATTAATTTGATTTGTGTCCATATCAATAGTTGTATTTTATTCAAAAAAAAAAATAGATTTATGATTATATAAAAAAAATGCTAATTATATTTTCAATTTTCCAGAACAAAAAAACAGCATAGATGTTTTATGTCATCAATAAAAGTATCAACTGTAAGTGTGAGAAGTCATTACTTGAACCGTGAAATATGAAAATAATTGAATTTAAACAACACTAGAAAGATGAGTTTTTATATTGTGTATTAGTTTAACCTGCTTTATTCTGAGATGAAGTTTATCTTGGTAAATAAATTCATGCAGAACTAAATAGATAATGCAAGAGCAACGAAAGAGAGGGACTAAGAATTATATGATAAATTATATGAAAAGAAAATAATTCTATAGTGGAGCCCGGCAAGTAAATGCTCGTAGGAAACTGTTAACAATATTATGTTACAAACTTTTATGATCCGCTAACTTAAATGGGAGCACATGATCAAAATCCTGCTAGTCACATGGGAAACATTGTATAAGTTGTTGTAATTTATATTGTATGTAAATAAAATTATGCAGGACAAATGGCAATAGCTCTTCATGCCAAAAGGTTACTTGATCATCACTGACTGAATAATTTTATATACTAAAGATAAGAAATTTAACTAGAGAACTAATTGAGAAGTGACTACATGATATAGTTGGTTTAAATGCAGATGGAATTTGATTAAATAATGTTGGAGGTACAAAAAAGCAACTGCAATTAACGATATGGCCATAAAGATTTCAGTATTTTGCTATCCTCTAATGAGAGTACCTGTGACCAACAAGTATAACTGCTGGGGGGGAGTCTCCATGCAATGTCTTCAGAACAGCCAATACATCATTGCATAAAGTCTGCAAGTGTGAATTTGTCACTTTCTATTTAAAAAAAAAAAAAATACATTATTGGTACAAGTGAATGGACAACTGGTCAAAAATAGAATCCTAGAAAGACAATATCAGAGTTGTTAAGATATGTATAACCAACTCATGCAAAAATGTTGTGAGCTGTGCTAATACAAAAGAAGTACCGAATTGTAAAGTGCATACTTCAATAGATAAGTCTAGATCATCGTCAGTAACTGATTTTCCATGTCCTCGAAAGTCCATAGCTACCACCCTTGCTTTGTCCTTTATCTTTCCCGCTGACAAGCCAAAAGAAAGCCTAACGACAAGTGATGATCAAACATTATTAGGCTAATGTATAAACGACAACACGATCTCATGATCAAATCAGAGACAATTTGATGCATGAAAATGAAAAGTTGATTTTAATAAGGAGGACAAGCAATAAAATTAGAGGAAAGCATTCTTTGTATACTTTTTAAACTGATTCAAAATCATGAGCAGGCCTTGGATGATAAATCCAAACATACGGTATAACTCGGCCAATATCAAGGGCTTGAGTTTGAAATCAAGTACACATGCAACAAATAATTGCTGCAGAATCTCGACAAGATACATTTGTGATTTCCTCTATAGTTTGTGAATTGGTATCTGAAACAGCAATAAAATCAGAGAGAAAATTTCTTTGCATGTTTTTTAACTGGTTTATCAAAATTGTGAGGGGCATAGGATCATCTGATCAGCCAAAATCTAAGGATAGAACTTGGCTGAAGTCAAGAACTTGAGAATGAGGTTGAGCACACCCGCAACAAATAATTGCTGCAGAATCCAGAGAAAATATGTTTGTAAGTCCATCAATAGTTTGTGTAATTCGTATATGAACAATGGGACAAACATATGGTGTCAAATCAGACTTGCATTTGTGAGTATAGGTTCTTACCATGTTTAGTATGATCATATAAATAAGACAAAAACATATAATAAATTGGCTGGTCAAAAATCATGTTGTGATTTTATTTTATATTTAAAAAAATAGAATAGTATATGTCAAAAAGTACATTAAATGGACATCTTTTTTTTGTTAGCATTGAGAATCTTGATAGTTTTATATACTCATTTTCCTGCGTTGTTTATGACATAACTACACAACCATTGACCAACAAATGGAACAATATTGGTCATCCTTTCAAGTAGCCATATGAGAGTTTGACTTCTGGATGATTTAGTATGTAATGCTTGAAATAAATTAACATGTACAAAGCATAGAAAAATTTAGATTATTACATAGAACAAAGATGCATTATAGTAGCTTATATGTCAGGACTGACTAACTGAGGAAGTGCAAACATACCCAGAATAGCCAGCTCCATGTAGGCAAAACACAACTGGCCCACCAGACCCAGCCATATAGACATGAAATATCTGTCAATGAGTAAAATATGTAAGAGGTGAAATGGAAAGTTGACTATAATATTAACTGATACATAACATCATAAAGATTACTTACGTTGTCTGAACCAGGAACTTTCACATCATCTTCTTTATCAAAATAATCTGACCATTGCAAGGGTGCATACTTTTTCAGAAAACTCCTGTATGTAGATTCTAATATATGGTTATAGGTTGTACGTGTATGCTTAACTTGAAGTACAATAACAATAACATCCACATGCAAGAAATTGTATATATTGTTACTCTGAAAAGCATCTTAGAACAGCCTTGGCAAGAAGAATTACTATCTCACCCCCAAAGAAAGAAATTGATAAAGGGTTATGAAAACAGAATGGGGAACTTGTCCAAGCTACATTTGATGGTTAATGAAACTGTTCGTGATATAAGTTCAAGACCATGTTTTGTTAAAAAAAAAAAATGGCAAGCAATATGCCAGCCAAACTATTAAAAATCAATTTAAGGTAAGAGAGTACTACAGTTTGTCTTCTCATCGTATTCATTCTTTTGTGATTCAAGGATAGATCTGCGCCAGGTATTTTGTAGACAAAAAAAAAAAAAAAAGGTTCGGTAGACGCAACTGAATTATACCAATGAGAAAATGCAACCCTAGAAGGCATCTTAAAATCATCTTTCAGTGCGTTAACCACCATGGAAATACGTGTCAGACTATACCATTAATCTTGAGTCTTATGTGCAAAGAAAGTTTATTCACCCAAACAAATGAACACCTAGGAAACGAAGGTCACGCGACGATTTAAGCCTATAAAGAATTCGAAGAAATGAGCGAGTTCGGAGATTGTCATTTGATCTACTGATGGCGCTATTGATATAATCAAATAATGGTATGGTAAAATGGGTCAGTGATCTCACGCCGATGCAGGACGAGGAGGGATCGACGCGGGAGAAAAAACAGATTCGTCTCTGAGTTTGTCTTCTCCTTCTCTACCATCGTCGATATCCACTTCCTCTCTTTCTTCTTGCACGTCGGAGAGGCTTGAAGGAGATTCCATGATTTTGCTAAGCTCGACGCCGGTGGCGATGATACACCGATACAGACCGGGTCTTAGAGGAAAAACAAAAAGGAAAGTCGACAACGATGACTAGGTTTGGCGATGACATGGACCGTAACGTGTAGAACCGAAAAAATATATTAAATAATTAGTTTCGCCGATCGAATCATATAAATAAAGGGAAAATTTTAATTACACTGAGCTTTTAAAAAATAGCAAAACGAATCTCATGATTTAAAGAACATCAAAAACCCTAGTACAATATAAATAATTTAAAGATCCCCTTTATTGACAAAAAAAATTAAAAGAAATAATATGAAAATTTAAAATTTATTGATGATTATACCCTTTTAATCTCTTATTAAATCTTATCAAAGTATAATAATTTTTAAAGTAACTAATCCATAGAACAATCAAGAGAACTTTTCTCCCTCTAATATATCTCTTCCTCGCCCCCTTTTAAGTAAAGGAACAAATTGAAGGAGTTAAAATTATGGATTAGTAGTTCTTCTGTAAAATATAAATATGCTCATTGAATGTATTTATGTACGGTATGAAATAGTATTGAAAAATTAATTTGAAATGGATTAAAATTAATTTATGATTTTGTGAGAGACTGAGAGGATAAAATCGTCAACAAATTTTAATGGGTAATGTCTCACTATTTTTGTCCATTTTTTTCCATCAGTATTGGGGGTTTTAAAACTATGGTACAGGCGGTTTGATATTTTCCCAAACTATGGTGTTCATTTTGAAGTTTTCTCAAATCTTAGGGGGTAATTGAAATTTTTCCTATAATAAAAAATTAATTTTTTTACCGCTTTATAAAATTACTAAATCACGTATGATAATTTTAACATAATAAATCACGTAGGATAATTTTAAAATAATAAATCACGTACTCACTTCTCATTTTACCCCTAATCAATTGATTGATAAAAAAAAAAACAATCTAATCGATTTATGTTTAAAAATCAGTTGATTGATTCTTTACCAGCTTTGCCCTCCGTCCTTCAATTGCTGCAGAACGTTGTTCGCACCCAGCTTTTCTACTTTGATAATTTGCATCCCCATTTTGTTCACAAAGTCTTGCGACTTAATGTATGTGAGGCGAAAGGTTTCCAGCCATTCGGGCTCCCCGGCTTGGTACTCATTGAAAGCCTTCTCCAAGGTGGTCGCCTTCTCCTTCTGGGTAGTCATCTCGGCAAATTGCTTCCTCAGCTGGATATCAGTTTCGGCCGCCTTTGCCATTGTTACTTCCATGTCGTGTTCTTGCCCGGCCCGGGTCTACCGCTATTCCTGCAATTGCTTCTCCTTTTGGGTTGACTTGGCCTCAGAAGAGGCCAATAAAGCCTTTAGCTCCTTTAACCACCCAAACAGCTCCTCTGACCGTCCAACCTCTTGAATCAGGGCGGCCTTGTCGTCTCGCCCGACTGGCCTCCGTAAAGGTCCGGGAGTCGGTCGCCTTAATATAGCTCTTTAGAGATTTATTCTCTGACTTTGTGGTAGCCAGAGATTTCTCCAACTTCGCCACCTTCATTTGGAGATGAGCCATTTCAGGTATCGAGCTAGGCTAAGTCTCCTCCAAGGCAGTCTTCAGTGTGAGGTACTATCGGTTGACCCGCGCGGCCTCTTGACAAAAAGTCAAGGAGGAGATCCATCGCTGCAAAAGACAAAAAAAAGAATTAGAAGCATAAATGAAGTCTAAAAGTAAAGCAGGGCGAACGAATGCAAGGACACTTACTGCGGTCTCCAGGAGTTCCTCTTGCGATGAACTCAAATAGTGACGTTCAGCCGGAGATCATGCCGGCTGGACTTGGACTCTTTCCCTCTGGACTTGGAGGAAATTTTGGACTTGGCGAAGCTTTTGGATTTGTCGGATGGGTGAGTGGAGGCTTCGAGAGTAGTCTGCACTGTCAGGGACTTGGCCACCACTGCCCCATCAACAGAAGTCACCCGGATGATCGCCTGGGCAGTCGGCTCTGCAAGTATGGGCTCTTTGCCCTTGGAGCACTTGGCGCTCCTAGCAACGGCGGAGAACGCAGGAGTGGAGGTCGCCCGGTCGGACGAAGGCGTCCATTTGGTCAAGGCAGTTGATGCTGCTGGACTTTTGGAGGCCTCGCGACTCCTCTACTTCGACTCCACCAATTGCTCGGGTTGAGGT
>JBBPFP011285606.1:0-22176 GCA_037974795.1 Kaempferia galanga
TTTTTTAATTGTACGAGTAAGTGTAATCTTAGGAACACGTTTAGCACATGGATTATGAGATTCTTTACGAAAATTTTTAAATGTGCATTTAGATCCAAAACTAAATGAAAGATATTCTACGGAAACAAATCTAGCAAATGATTCTTTTAATTTATTATCAGAATATAAAAATAAATCGGAATCAGTACTACTACCACTAGAAAATCTAGATAATTGTCTTTAAGAACGGTCGAGTCCATATTTCATCGGGTGCTTCGTCTCTATTTGTCATTTTAACGACTCATAGCTACCACCGACTTGAAATTTATAGGAAGCATTGCAATGCTTACATTTTGCATGCAACTCTCCCGACGGAAGATTGATCTTCTCAAAATGTTGAGTGAAAATAGAAGATTAGAGAGGAAGATTTTCTCGAGCCTTAGAAGTAATTGCATCAGTACTTACTTGTGTTTTAGGTGTTGGAAGGTGTTGGGCCTCGGTCTCATCATCGGTGAATTGAATTTGAATGTTGGGGGTCCTCGTGCGCTATTTCTTTCCCCCTCTGAGATTGAGATGAACCTCCACCGCGACCTCCTTCCATTGTAGTCGAAAGTTTGAGTCGAAAACGCGTAGAAAAAGAGAGTAGAGAATGTGAATTATGAAGTTGAGAATGAGAGTAGAGAAGATGTGTGTGGAAATAATGAAAGAATTTCCTATTTATAGAGTTTGCATCATAACGGTCACTAAATCATAGCCATTGATTAAAAAAACAATCAAATGATCTGAACCATTAAAAAAATAAAAAAAAAACTCAATGGCTACGAACCGTCAGTTAACCGGCGGTTCGTAGATGTTGGAACCGACGGTTTAGCTTACTGGTTTAGGCTTAAAGGAATAGGAAACGGCCCGGCATCTAGTTCGGCCCAGCTAACCGGGTCAACGGGTCACCCGGGGATGCCGAGCCAGTTTCGGTTCGGCCCAGCTAACCGGGACAACGGGTCACCCGGCCCGTTGACCCAGGCTGGGTCCGGGCTGGATTTGGCCCGTGGTCGGGTCTACTTATCAAGTCTCCTTATTGGGTCTAGTCTCGTGTACCGTTATTTTGTGTTTCCTATTTTTCCTTTAGCAACTTGTTCTTGAACGCACTTATGTTTAGTCTAGCAAAATGGTAGCTTGACACTCGCCTATTTTTCTTCTTGAGCGGTGACTTGATTCATAAGTAATCTCAATGTCAAACTTCTCAGATCTTGACCATAGACTCTCTTCCAGTCTCAACGCCCGATCGACTCCTGAGGTCTTGGCCACACCCTCTTCTCGTCTCAACGCTCGACCCACGAGCTAATGGTTTGGCGAAATCCTTATTCCTAGTCCTCCGCTACGAGACAGATATCAGCGTCATAATAACATATAAGACGTTTAGCAATTTTATATATCCTTAGATACTTTTTATGTTTTGTCTGTATACTGAAGCCAATCACAATGGCTCACCGCACATGTGCATAAAAAGGACAAACATCACAGACAAAAAGTATTCATCAACACACACTAACAATCGACAAGTTTCTGACAACAAACTTCGTAGACAAAAAAATTCATCAACACACACAGACAACCAACAATTTTTCTGGCAATGGGAGAAATTCTCTGATGCTTTCTCAACAGGCACATTTCCCAGCTAGGCTTCCCTGTAGTTGGGGCTTCCTCAGCAGTTGATGAAGTCTCCATAGGAGCTTAATTGTCTCAATGTGGCTATTTGGTGCCTTAGCCTCAGCATGATATTCCCCCTCTGGTAGTAGTTTTTGGCGAACTCCTTAGTGGCAAAAGGCGACTTCGCTCTTCTGCCTCTACATCAGACTAAAGCTTAGCTCCACTCATAATTAATTCGGGTTTTTACTTTAAATAAAGAAACATGCCTCACCCTCGATTAGTCCAAGCCAAGTTTCTACTCAACTCCATGCAAACCCATATTCGGTATAACTGATTTCGAGTAATGGCGGAGTTCTATTGGAAGGGAAGACGAAGTTCCGTTGGAATTTGAGATGGTTCCACCGTGGGAGGTGAGGAAGTTCCGTTGGAATTTGAGTTGGAATGTGGTCGTTCTTCTTGGCTCCATCCTCGACGGGATTCAAGTCGTCTGTTGACGTTAGTTCCCAGCTCAACTTACCGTTCATGGAAGCTCTCCACACGATTTGTTCTGTAAAGACAGCAAAAAGTTAGCCAGTATAATAAAGGAAAATTAGCCGGCAAGGGGGCTCTCACAAAAAGAGCCCTCCAACACACGAAGTTGGGGCTTAGGCCGGCCCAATAAAGCAGTGCTTCATTCTCCGCCAGTAAGCTAGCATTGAGATCAGATTCTTTGGTACACAATCTCTGATTCCTTCTTAATCCGTATCAAGAATAGGATCAGATCAGGAGAAATTAATATATAAATCCTTGATCTGATCCAACAATCCTGATATAAATTAGGAAGAGATCAGAAATTGTGTACAGAGATCCTCTAATTTCTCAGGGTACAGAGTGTCTCTTAGCACACAGGCTCTAACTTATACTCACCCTATACGGGTTGCCCCGGAAGATCATGGAGCTAAGGCGTAGGCCAGGTGTGCGGTTGGGGAGATTTACCGCCGAAGCAGGTAAATCGTTTCTTCTGCCAAATCCATAGCACAGGGCACCAATAACGACACGTGTTCTCTAGCTTAAATAGGGTCCAACATGCTCTTCTCTGCAAAAGTAGGTCCGTCTAAGGAACAAGTCTCAGTCTTCATCTGTCTCGATCTTAAAAATTCCATCTGTCTCAGATGTCATCGACTGCATCTCGACGCCATCTCGTCTTATATAACCTTTCAGTCTTAAATTTTGTCGTCTCAGGCCGTCCTATATCCCTAAGTTAACTTAGGTCCGACGACTTAAGGCATAGACTATTATGATTTATGTCTATTATTTTTAATCATACTGCATTGTCAATCTTTTTTTCAAAAAAATAAAAATAAAAATAAATACTAGATTTCTTACATGTAATTTCTTGAGATAAAATGAAAATACAGTGTTGTTTTCCCATTTTTTTATTTTAATAATTTATAATAGATGAAGAGCCGAAGCGCCGAAGCCGGGCATAATTAAATGGCATCAAACATTCAATTGGGGCTCTAATTTTTAATAATTTTTTAATAAAGCATTAGTTTTAACAATCTATTATTTTTATCTCATTTGTCATAAATATTTTTTTAGTTATTATTTTTAATTATATGCCACCAGATCTATCTAACTTTTTCCTTTTCAATATCTCTCAAAAATCTTAATTTTCAATAATCTCATAATTTTTTCCTCTCTTATCAATGTTCCAAGCCATTTTCTGTATTGACAATACCTTTCTCCTCCCTCATCAATTTTACTCTTAAAGGGCATCCTTCTCTCCATTCATTGATAAATTTTCTTCTTCGCTCTTTCTTCCTCGATAAAAATATGAATTAGAGGTTTCTTTTTATCATACAACGTAAAGCAGAATACTAGTATTTTTTACATATTAAATTATTATTTTTATTATTTTCAATTTTTGTGATGTCTTTAGTCACATTGTTAGTGTTGATTGTGTTGTTTTTAAAAGTTCGTTTGTAAATTTTCAGAAGTATCTGACAATGTTAAAGTTGTAAATTATGTACTTGTATCACATGGTCAATTTTATTATATCATTTAGTCTTATAACTAGTTTAGACTTTCCATATGTCTTGATGCTAGTTCATACTGATTAGTCTTCTATATAATAATTCTTTATAGCTGATTAGTACTTATTTTTATATTTTTATTATAAATGATTTATCTGTGCAAGAGAGACATTCCTAATTCTTTCATAGGGTGTGTTTTTATTAAAAATAAATAAATAATTTAGTAATTTTATCCATTGAAAAAAAAATTATCAAAACTTTAATATAAAAATTTAATTAATAATTTTATATCTCAAAAGATAAAATTATTAATAATAATTTGTATGTAAAATTTTATGTTAAATTTTTAAAAAAATAAATCTGTTATTGTCGGTCCCATGTCCAAATATGTCCAAATGAAAATTTGTGGAAATTTTTTTAAAAAAAATTGTGAAAGGCCTTTTTTTCATTTGCCTAGGCTTTAAATAACCTTGAGACGGCCCCAGGCAACAACTTCGCCTTAGCCCTAGCCGCTAATATCCTCCTTCTCAAACGAAGTTATAATGACCTTCTTTTAGGTCACTTCGTACTAATGTCACTTTCTCTATCCTTGAAATAGATTTGTCTTCTGTATAAATTCACTAGCGGTGACGATGAATATTTCCAGATATGTGGCATCTTGTATCCTAGGCTCGTCGACCTCCTTCACATGCAACCTTCAGAATGCACACACCTCAACTTGTCTATTAACTGGTGACTTAACCATCCATAATATTTAGGCCGGAACAATGACATCTAATAAATTTTAACCACATAGAATCAATTATAATTAGGTTAGAATAATTTAATTAATATTTAAATAAATTTAACTGATATTAAATAATTTTAATCAAAATTATTATGATGCTAGAATAATAATATTTTATGATAAAAAATTAATATATTTTTATTAACAAACCACACTATTTTGAGAATAAACATAGAGCGTCTCTATACTTTTTTGCAATTTTAAAAACATTTAATTTTACTCTCATAATTTAAACTATTACGCTTTACTTCCATTATTTGTAAAAGAACGTATTCTATAGCTATAACTAAATTATTATAAAACTATATTAAAGTTGGAAAGATGCCTTAAGGATGAATGGATGAAATGAAGATTAACGAATTTTAAATTTTAATATATACAAAATTAAAAAAAAATGAAAAGATTTTAAATTTGAGAAATCATTTAAAATAATAAAAAATTGAGCATTTTAAAGAAATTATTTAAACTAATTTGGTAGATCAATTCTATTAAAAGGAGCATAATTCGTAATTCAATTGATTATGTCGACAAGTAAAACATTTGATAGGAAAATTGACTAAAACAGACTCTTTATAGTTGAAAATTAAAAATCATTTTAAAAAACATCTTAAAAAGATCTATTTGCATATTTTAAAATATTAGTTCAATGGATATAAAAATATTATCTAAACGAATATAATTTTTTTAAAAAAAATCTACAGTGGATGATACAATGAGCTAACTTTGTATCCTTCTTTCAATTGCTATGATGAGTTGGATCGTTCAGGATGATCAGATTGCCGAGAAAAACACTGATGATGAGGATAAGTCACCAAACCTTGAGATGAATTAATTAAATCTGATATTAATGGGCAGTTCAGGCCACCAAATAAAATCTGATATTAATGGGAAATTTTCAGCTTGTTTGCGACTAAGAGAGCAGATCCTCTAACCCGCAATCTCTAGTCCCTTTCTGGTCCACATCAGGAGGAACTGTTGAATCAGATTAAAAGGAACCAATACATAAATTCTTAATCTATCCAATAGCCTTCCTGATGTAAACAAGAAATGGACCAGAGATTACAGATCAGAGGATCCCGTTTGGCGACTAGAGACCATGGACAATCATAGTGACCACCAATTGCGCGACCGTTTGATAAATTGCTAGATGTTAATTGATTAACCTAATTAATTTTTAAAATTCACATTATTCAATGATTTGCGTTAGCAATGTACAGAACTAAAATGTTAAACCAAATCAAAATACGACAATAACCATACCAAGTAGCAACGAATATAAAACCCGAGAAGAGGCCGACATAGTGATGCTATTAAAGGTCTTGGGCTCTATACAAAGGACCGTAATTTAATCTCAGCTACAAGTTTGCATTTCGTACGACACATCCCTAAAGTGGTTATCGAAGCCATGAATTTTGTATACGAGTATACACTACTTTCGAGAATATGCTGTTCATCCTAATACTAAAAACTGGTTGTGAGTACATTGAACTCAAATACTAAACAAATAGAGTATATTATTTGCTGCCTGATGACTTTGAGAATATTTTTGTACCTGTGAATCTGGTGCAGGGTTAGCTGGACCCAGCCGCATCAGAAGTTAACTTGAGCACAACTCGTTTTCCTCATCATTCTTGCACAGAAGGAACTGTGGAGAGATGACAGTGAAGATCGTCACCAACTGTAGTTGAGACTCCTTGATCTGTGAAGTGACCTGAGCACACATCCTCCGTCACCAACTGAAGACGAATAGATATAGCAAATTACATGTTGTGGTTGTTGATAAATTAAGCATAACTATTTATGATGTGCATCGATAATAAACGTCAAGTGTAGCATAATTAGTTTTTATGCATGATTTACCAAACCAGCAGATGAGGTTATGCCAGTGCAGGTTAAAATTGTGAAATGCAAGCAAAGTTCAACCTCGTTATACAGAAAGGTATAAACCTCAAGTTATACAAAATTTCACAAAAATTGTGAAATGCGCTGTTGTACAACCTCAAGTTATACCAAAGCTTTTCGTCAAAGTGAATAATCATAATTGTGACAAACTTAGTGGATATAAACGCACAAAAATAAGCAGGACAACTTCCTTATTTTCACCAAGCGAATATAAGGTCAAGCCATTGAGGATGAGTGAATTAATCGATTCATACCAATAAACTAGTCAACCTGAAAAGCTTTTAAGTAACTATTATAAATACAAATCACTTATTAAATCAATATGATCCCTCCATTAAGAGATAAAATTCATATACCTGACCCCAAATAATAGAGATAAACACGGTATGATGATTATAATGATGATGGTAATGATGATAAATATGTTTGACCTGTATCAAAAGTTTTTAAATTTCACATTATGCCAGAGTTTTGGTCATTTAATTTAAATGAAACGCTAAGCGTCCCAACTTATAATGCAAGTAGAGAATGAAAAGGGGATAGAGGAAGGAGATTAAGAAGAACAAAAAGAAGATAACTATATACAAAATATATACATAAGAATTTGAAACAACATTCTATGTTGGACTTTCTATCCATCGGCTATGCTGATACAAGTGATAAAAAAATTACTAGAATTCATCTTGAGGGGTCAAGCATCAGCATGACACAATACTACCCCAAACATACTCATGTCATCAATATTGATTTTTGGCAATTAATTGAATCAATACTTTTCTACCGTGACAAGAATGCCATATAAGATTTCAAACTGTGCACAAGATTGGAATTCTCAAGCTGTATCTGTATCTGAGTTTCGTCATAATTTCAGCCTTTAACCGAAACAATATGGTTTCCATACCATGTCGAAGTGTAGACATATGATGTAGATAGTGAATTGGAGATGGAGAGAGGAAAAAGAAGATAAAATAATTACATACATTAAGGTAAGGTTAAATTATCATTTTGTACCAAAGTTTTTGTTGTTGGGTAGAGTGGTAAAGTCTCAAACTCTCAATACTATTTTTTGACACAGTATACAAAACAACAAATACTATAAGAATTCTTTTACACGTGTGTAGCCTGTCGGCACCAAATAATCATCATTGCCACAATTGACAAAAATATTATAGGAGAGGTTAGTTGTGTTGATCAATATTGAGTTTCAATAATTTACTAGAACGATACATTTGAGAATACCACTTAGCATGTTACAAAATTTTAAACCATGAACAAAAGTCACGTGTACAAGTTCTAAATCTTGGGCATGAAAAAAAATGATTAACCAGGTCAGGTAACGTCAAACCTGAGGCGACCGACTCGGTGAAGTTTCCCATTAGCCACTAAGGTAAATCGGGAAGCGCTCATGGGGACCCAGAAGCCTAGCATTCCTTGGTTATGCGTTTTGTTTGAGGAAAAATTCATATAAATATGTCGTAACTGGGAATCGAACCGTGAGTGCCTAAGTGACAACTGACCGCCCTTTCCACTGCACCATAGCCCCGGGGGCTCTAAATCTTGGACATGAGCTTAGGTCAACTTGTGCTTAATTAGACCCTTAATAGGTGAAATTAGCATTATGTGGCAAGCAGGCTCAATCTTGGTTAGACTTGAGTAAAACTAGAGGTAACATTAAGTTGAATCAAGTCATTAGAACCATATTATATGACATAGTGATTCTCTTCCAATAGAGATTATTATAATAGCTCTCCTTTCAGTGATCATCAATTTGTAACCTTCTTTTAATAATCGCCTCCTCTGCTGCTCTCCAGAGAGAATGAACTCAGTCCTTCAGTACATCAAAATTCTTTCGCAGTGTTGATGTATATCCCTGCTTTTGCTCATTTATCACAAACCCACATCTCAGCCTTTGTCGTCCACATTTATCTTGGTTTCTACCCTCCCTTATTGCCAATCATGGCATCAATTTTGCTAGATAGGAGCCCAATTGAAGGCCCATATCACTAATATAGAATTTGCATAGTTGGTTTCAGGTGAAACATGCAAAACAAGTACTTTCATTGTGTCAACCTGATTTGGTTTCAGTCGCAAATGGAAAAATATGTTTAGTCATGCCAAAAAGGTTCAACACAAGATTTGAAATCTATCCCAATATCCATCTTAGCAACATTGAACATTTTCAAAAAATTGTTACTACACTGCACAAACTTTGAGCCTAAAGCATAATTGACCTTACAAGCTTTCCTATAATATAAGCACATTTTGAATATGATGATTTACTAAATTGGGCTAATAAGTACCCCTAATATTGTAGCAGTATGAAGACAAAAGAAACTTCCATCAACAACCCCCTGGTAAAACTGAAATATGCATAGTCAGCATCCTGAAGTAGCGAATTAAATTGGGTTAATACTTATTACATAACTATGACTTCTGATGAACCTAAACTGCTCATCATTGAAGCACGATAAGTTCATTTAGCTATAACATAAATATGGGTAAGTAATACTCTAAATTGATAAAGAATTTCACTCCTATTAACTATCTTTAAAGAATTTTTTATTTTCTCAATGACCAGAAAAAATTATGCTTCACTAAGATACAAATTGGAATTGGAGGGAAAAAACACAAAAAAAATATGTATAATAAAGTGCATACAACCAAGCTAGTGATGTAAATTACATACCTCTACAACAGCTTGGAGCTTGATATATCCTGCAGTTTTCCAGAATTTCCAGAACCCAAAAATACTTTAAGAACTGAGTGCGGGCAACCAAAAAAACGAAAAAGATTTTGGCAGCCCCCTTGTCTACGTGCACTGTTATGTGAAGTTATTTGGTTTATATACGTGTTACCTTCGTATATCCAATGGAGTTGCTGCCACAATAATGCAACTATACCAATTTCCACGCTGACACTTGCAAATGCCAGATACAAAAGAACGAGACCTCTTGCAGATAAAAGAAGTGCTGAGCTAGCTAATGCCGCAACTATCTCCTTTAGAATATTGGCAGCAATTCGAGGGCCATAGGATGATAAGGTGAGATTTCTCAGTACCAATGGTGGCCATACACGAAAACCAGCATATAGTGTCATCATGAAAACATAGGTGCAGCTAATGATTACACTAATCAGAAACATTATAAAGTACCAATGATTTGCAGATCCAACACAATTTCCAATCTGCTCAGAAAGTAAAACAGCAACAATAAGCATGACAATTTGTAAACTAAAGTAATGTAAATTCATATATTATAGTTTAACTGCTACCTAAAGCTGACAGTTTCTGCAATTTTCATGTATCTGACTAGAAAGAAATCTAGTACTTGGATCATTATGCATTTGACTATCAGTAAATGCAACAATATTTAATCAACACATATTCTCTAATCAGTATAAAGTGAACAGCTGATTCTTCTGACACTAGTTTCATCTAAAAACTAGAAGTACATGGTGGCAAAAGGTGATTCGCTCACCCTTAGCGCCTCTGCTAGCCTGTCCCTAGGAAAACACAGAAGAGGTAAATCACGAATGACTACTAGCCTTCGGCAGTTGAATAGCACATGGGAGGGGGCAGACACCCGGCTACTAGCCAAGATTTCACCCTCAGACCTCATGGTGGCAACAACACCATGCGCTAGCCATCTGTACATCCGGAGGGGACTAAAAAAACCCAGAAGTGCATACAAATATTAGAAGTTGTTTTTGGAATATTAGAAAACAAGTATCCTAAAATGGAAAACTTAGTTTACCAAGAATTAGAAATAAGAACAAGATAGCTAAAAACAACTGCTCAAATGATTACCGAAATGTCTAGATATTGGCACAGTATTGCTCTTCCAGATGGAATTTTGGTCGACTATAGTACTGAGACTGAGGGCTTATCCTCAAAAATCCATGCGATCATACAGGAAAAGACACACATAATCCATAGTCAGGAATCAGGACTCAAGGGTGTGTTGTTGCTTTATTCCAGAGCAGATGGGAGTAGAAATAATTTGAATTGGAATAATTACATGTTTAACCACTTATGGTTAACATTGTTTTTAAGTTACATACAAGTAATATTGTTCAAGCACCCTTTCATCCTATGGTTGAAAAAATATTAGTACATTCCTGATCTCACTAACAAAATAACAAGAAGCAAACAAACTGAATTCCAATGATGCACAGACATGATATTCCATTGTGACACAGTGTAGTACAAAAATATTATTATTTTATACTAAACGTGTGATTAATATATATATATAAAATACAAAATACCACAACAGCAAAAGTTGAATATGAATTTGACCACATGACTAACTGCAAATTGTGCGTCAAAAGTATGGTTATATGATCATGCTCCCTCTCAATCTTTGGTAATACATCACTTTGTTGCAACATTAACAAGTAAAGATTGACAACAAGTTCAATCACCATAACCATTAAGATCCTTTAAGAAGCTCAAAGCCTCAAACTATCTTGTTAAGTTGTCTGTAGAAATGTAGACACCATAAACCATCAAATTTAACACAGTTAGGACAGCAAGCGAAGAAGGAACTAAGACTGGAAGCACCAAGTTATGGATGACAATAATCTCAAGTTCAACTGGGAAGATAGTTGCATTTTTTCACCTCATAAAATGCTCAAGTTAAACCTCTTTTCTGAATTAGAACAAAAGGTTTGTTGAAGGTTATGGCTCAATGCAACAATGTAGATCATTCCAACAAAGCATCTAGCTGAAACAAAAGTCTTTGGCCAGATAAATGATGATCTGAACATGATTTATTTGACAACACCCACTACATCTCTTCATGTAAATCAAGCATTCAGAAAATATCATAATCACATTATGAGCAAAGCCACAGTGTTTGATGCTCCCTCAATCCAAAAAAACAAAAAAATCAGCACTATACCAAACAACTACCATGGTTTATGAAGCTAAGTTGGTGATGGGCACAAGTGGCAAACTCCATTAGAAGTCTATAAAAGCAGAAATAAAAATTCTAAAACTCCACAATTAAGAGCATCTCCAATCCAAGCTTTTTTAAGAGGTTTATAAAATTTAAAAAATCAACAAAAAAGCTTGAATGATTGTGGAGGTAAGGTTTGGGTTTTTTAGTTCAAGAGCAGGTTTGAAAAATCAGACTTGCTTTTTTTCTCTTGGAGGTGGAGCCAATAATTAATATTGCATGTTTAACCTTTCAAACTGATTTAAAAGATGAATTGTTTTATTATGAATTATTAGTAATGATCAAATTTGTACTCCTTTCTTTTGAAAATAAATATATTTGATAAGTAAAAAAATACAAATGACTATAATTAAATTAAAATTCACAAGTTAATTAAATATTAAATGAAAATTATAAATTTAATTACCTTAAAAATCATAAGTTAATTAATTTATTAATTAAAAATTTTAAATAAATTAAATTAAAGGCCATAATTAATTAAAATATTAAATGAAAATTATAGAGATATTAAATGAAAAAATAATAAATAAAGATATATGATTTGTGATGTAGGACCCACAAGAAAGTTGTATGGAGGTTTTTTGATTGTGGAGACAAGAGTAGGTTTTTTTAGTTTTGACGTGTCATTGATGTGGCGTATTAGAAACTAAAAAAGAACTTGTTAAGAGGTTTAACTATTGGAGATGCCCTAATTTGGCATGTCTTAGAAAATGATAAACCTACTTGGGAAATAAATCAATGATGTAAAGATCATCAATACCAAAAGGTTGAAGTCAAAAGCCAACATTAAATGCCCAATAATTCCAATGTTCTTTAATTTCCCATGCTTGGAAAATTATAGCATATTTACGAGTCTTTTTATGTTTCCTATGTACCTTTATGAGTCCTTTGTGTTTTCAATGAGTCCATCTCCTAGCATTTATGTTGCTTGAGTCCTTTTTGAGTCCTAGTATAAATATGTGTACTGCTGTAATTTTGGAATATGGAATAGATATGAAAGTTTTGAGAGTCCTCTTTGGTTGTGTGATACAATCTCCCTATGGTGTAATGCATATGAACCCTTAAATGAGATACCTAACTTTCTACATTTCTTTATACAGTCTCCCTAGAAACCCTTAGGTGTAATATCTAAGTTTCTACGATCCCTTTACCATTTTATTCCAGATTTCTACTCCCCAAATAACCCAACCCTCAATCTCCGCTTGTGCTAAACTGTATTTGGTATTAGAGCCTAAGTTAATATGTCTACAAGATTCGAGAGGAGTTGTAGAGGAAAATTGACCAATAATCAATGTGATGAGATACTTATTCGCATGATGGAACAACTTAATGGTATGAAATTCATTTAAATGGTGTTGAAGCCATGATTTCTCAATCTAAAGTTGATCAAGTCCAAGGAAACCAAGGAGAAACATCTCAAGCGAACAACAACTTGATTTAAAAAGGGTTTCCATTTTGACAACTCAACAACAACCTTTTTCTAAGTGGGCTAGAGGATTTCTTAAAATAGAAAATAATTACCAAGATGTTGCTGGAGATATCACAAAAAAGGTTCAAACTAAGGTGCCATATTATGAAGGAAAAGCGAACCCCACTTTATTTGCTGATTAGCTTGTAGCAATAGAAGAATATTTCGATTGTTATGACATGTCAGATGATCGAAGAGTAAGGTTTGCTCGAATGAAGCTCATAGGTTTAGTAAAAATATGGTGGACTGGCATTGAAGTAGATATAAGGAGATTAAGGCAAAAACCAATCAACTCGTGGTAGAAGATGAAAGTTAAACTATGAGAGAAGTATTTGCCAACAAATTACTATGGCAAATTATGTGATCAGCTTATTAATTTAAAACATAAACATTTATCAGTAGATGAGTATATGAGTATATGCAGAGGTTTGATGATTTAAAGATTCGGAGCCAAATTGTTAAAGATCCTATATAGACTCTTTCTTAAAACAACCAATTTACAGCCTACAACAAGCTTTCCAAATTGCCTTGGATATGGAGGAGTATCTAAGTTATTTAAAACATAATCATTTATCTATAGATAATCATTTATCCAAAAGTTTGATGAGTTAAAAGACCCGGAGCTAAATTGTAGAAGATCCTAGACAGACTCTTGCAAGGTTTAAAGCTGGATTAAGGTCTGAAATCTGAATAGAATTATTAAGACAACCAACCTACAACAAGCTTTCCAAGTTGCCTTGGATATGGAGGAATATCTGAGTTATTCATTTGGTAAGAAGTTTCGAGTTTCAGCGAAGAATACAGAAATTCATAAAACCAACCCGCAAGCCAAAGGCGGACTCGTCAACTCATTGAATCAACAAAGTGACTCTAAAATCTAAACCACCTTCGAAACTAACCAAGTTAAAGAACAAGGGCAACATATGTTTTAAGTGTCAGCAACCGGGTCATATAACTTATAATTGTCCTAAAAAGAATCTACACAATGGGATAAAGCATGAAGATGATGCTGAAAATCAAAGTAGGATAAGAAAATTCTTTTGATTATGGAATTTATATTGAAGATGATTTGGAAGAAGATGAAGACACTTCATTGGCAACTGTTGTTAAGCGTATTCTTATTATTCTAAAAGTCGAAGCTAAAGATTGGCGACGGACATCTATTTTTCAAATGTTGGTTTGTTGTGGGAATCAAGCACATAAGCTTATCATTGATGGAGGAAATTGTATTAATGTTATCTTAACAGCTATGATAGAGCGCCTCAAGCTTTCTACGCGACCACATCCCCAACCATACAAAATCTGATGGATAGATAACACAACTATTCCAATAACACAACGCTGCCTTATTTCTCTTTCTTGTGAAAATTATTGTTCTATTTTGTGCAATATTATTCCTATGAAAAAACTCATATACTTCTTGGAAGACCTTTGTTATATGATCGAGATGTGCATCATTATGGCAAGGAGAACACATACGCTTTCATATTCAACAAAAAGTAATATTGAAACCAATGCAAACTACTTATATAAAGAAATACAAGCAAGAGAAGGTAAAGAATGCTACAAATAGTGGAAAATCTCTTCACATTCTGCTAAGAAAAACTTTAAGCATGAGAATAAAGAAAGTTTTACTATATATGCTCTTAATCAAATTAGTTAAAGAAGTATCTGCTCCCGAAACTTCCATATTTCCTAAAAAAATCACAATGTTATTAAATGACTTTTCTATGTGGCTCCACAAGAATTACCTAGTGAACTTCCACCAATGCATAAAATCCAGCATGTTATTGATTTTGTAACAGGTTCATAACTACCCAATCGACATGGCTAGTAGCAATATCTTCAACATGATTGCGGATCTTACTTTATATTCTAGATATGATGTTATGGCAAGTAATGCACATAATGCTCTTTTGCCATCAATTCAAACAATAAAAGATGACATTGAAGATGTAATTGATCATCATATTGTGTCTAAAAAGGGAAGCGATTATCAAAAGTATCTTATAAAAAACCCCTTTCTGAATGCACATGGATTATTGATGAATTTCAACAACTAAATAGAAACATTTATGAAAGATTCTATGCTTTTAACTCGACGAGAAGGAGTTGTTCTCACCCGGGGAGAGTTGATGGAGACAAGTGACAAACTCCGTTAAAATTTAAAAGTCTATAAAAGAAGAAATAAAGATTCTAAAACTCCACTATTAATTTGACATGTCTTGGAAGATAATAAACCTACTTGACAAATAATATAAAGTTCATTAATTCCAACGGTTAATGTCAAAAGTCAAAAGACAACATTAAATATTCAATAATTCCAATGTGCTTTGATTTCCCATGCTTGAAAAATTATAGCATATTTATGAGTCTTTTTATGTTTCCTATGTGTCTTTATGATTCCTTTGTGTTTTCAATCAATCCTTCAACTAGAATTTATGTTGCTTGAGTCTTTTGTGAGTCCTAGTATAACTATGTATATGCCATAATGCTGGAATATGTAATAGATATCAAAATTTTGAGAGTTCACTTTGGTTGTGTGATAATCTCCCTATGGTGTCATGCCTAGGAACCCTTAGGTGTGATACCTAAGTTTCTACATTTTTTATACAATATCCCTATAGTGTAATGCCTAGAAACCTTTAGGTGTGATACCTAAGTTTCTACAATTCCTTTACCACTTCAATCCAGATTTCTACTCCCCAAACCACCCAACCCTCAATCTCCACTTGTGCTACATCAGTTGGCTATACATAGTTGATAGTTCTTTGGCAATTACAGAAAGCATCTTGTTAAAATAGGACAAGAGAAATCTAGAGGACGACTCCTTGAAGAAATTAATTTGCCTGTTGATGAACTAATCCCTTACCTCATTTTTTTTTTCAATGTTTTGTAATACATCATATAACATTTTTAGGCATTTAGTAAATCTGAGTAGTTGTCTAGAGTATCTGACTAGTAAATTGATAGTACACGACCTGAGCTCATTTTTAGGGAGCATCCTGGCACTATTTTGACACTTACAAAATATTCCTCGTCTTCTCCTTGTTCAAAATGAACATTGTGCTTGTCAATTGACAATTGTCTAATCTTAGAGACCATTAAGTGCACATCAAGAGAATATATTGCTAAGTTTTTGAATCAGACCTATTAAACCAATTTTCAATACATGCCAGTGCTTATCATCCCATGGCTTCAATATTCATCAAATTCAGTGCAATGAATCTCAAGAAAAACAAAAGTCACATCTTTGGTACTTACAAATGACCAAAGATCATCTATATTCAAGCAAATATCATGATCTAAAGAAAAATGTAAACTTAGAGTTTCATGATACTTACAAATGGACAGTGGTGGTCCATATCCAGAACACACATTCTACAGGAACGGCAATGGTGTGCCCTTGGAGGCTTTGGCTTGGAACAATAAGCACAAAATGTGTAGTTGTCTAGACCATCCTTCCCTACGACTGGATAGCTTCCCCATGTTATATTTGGTGGTGAACCAGGAGGGCACAAGGAAGCCATGCAAAAATAAGTGATGGTGAGGATGGATAAGATGGCTGTTAATAAGCAGTGAACAACTCCATAAAACATGCTGATCGAGAAAATAATGGGATAGATTGCCCAAACACCAGCACCTGTTATGGGTAAAGATAAATAATTCAATGTTTCCAAATGTAACTTGATCGTCACATCCAATAAAAGCAGAAGATAATTTACAAACTGAATGTTTCTGATTAGAACTGCAGAATGCATCTCAAAAAAGATAGGTTTGCATCTTACATATCACAAATAGCATGAAGCAAAGAAGAAGAGTAACAAAAAGGCGGTCTCGTAAACATCTCCACCATGAAAAACAAGCACTATCAGGTTTCCTCAAAGTTCTGCTTTGATCTGTTATCGCTCCGCACCAACCACATTTAAATATTGGGGAAAATGATTCAAGGAGAAGATTTAATCCACATCCCCAACATTTTACCTTGTGACTATCCAAACTTGAAAAAGCATAGTGCTCTTCCTACAAGTGATCAAGGATAAAAATCAACTTTCGAGTATAAACAGCATCTACTGTTTGAAGAAATTTAGCAGAAAAAATTAAAGAGCATCCATACAGAATGATAAACTTAGGCAAACAAATCATTCTACTAGGCATTGAACAGGCAAACATCCTCTACAACCTATTTAGATAAAGAAACAGGAAGAAAGAGATACAATTAAGAACCCACAATTATACTTAAGTTGACCAATATTTTATCATAAATATTGATAAATTTTGCATCATAGAAATTATAAAATGTTTCATGTAGGATTTGTAGAAAGTTTATGGTGCTAGTTATTTGTGAACCCTGCAGATTTTAAGTCAAGACTAGAAAGTGTCAAAAAAAAAAAAAAAAAAGACTAATCAAAAAAAGAAAAAAAAAATATATTTTATGGGTAACATTGCAAGTTCGCCTATCCATGAACCACCATGTTAAACATTTCCTTAGCTGAAGCAATCAAGAGAAACAAGAAAAGAGTATGCCCATGTGACTGAATGTGCCCAAAGAAACTCCATAATCAATGGACACATCAGCTATATTATTTACTCAGCATGTATAAGATGGGATACAACATGCGACATTGTCGATGAGCATGCCTTGTACATTTTTTTAAGTTCAGAAATAAATAATTAACACATTATAGGAATCAAGGTAAGGTAATCTATTGTTAGAGTATTTCATATATTCATGAAGTCTGAAATGGAAGGAAACTAATTTTGAAATATTTTAAAGTGTAGGGGTGCATAGCGTTTGATATGCTTCTAGATTCTCAAGGGACTAATTGGATTCGTTTATTATCAATCTTCCAGGCACGAATCCAAATTCACTTTCAATCACCATGGTCTCCTTCCTTAGTTTTTTTTTTCTATTACTCTTTCCCAAAGTTTCATAACTCATTAGCTTAATATCTCTATAATTTGCATAATTTTGTACGTCTCCTTTATTTTTATACAAGGGAACCAAAGTACATACCCTCCAAAAATATTTAAAAATTGTGTGGCACAAGAGAGAAGTCAAAAAACATTTGATCTTCTTGCTAATAATAAAAGAAAAGAAATAGAGGAATTTTCTGAACCAAGGAAGAAAAATATCTAGATTATGATTTCATATATCTTGAACATATAACCTTCTCGGTATAAGGTAATAGGGAAAGAATCATTAGAAAATTTGAGTGAAGCTTTGGTATTTATGATGAAACATTTTGGAAAGAAGTTGTAAATGATGAAATGGGCTCAATAATGTCAAATAACATTTGGTTCTTAGTAGAATTCCTTCCATGCTCGAAACCTATTAAAAGTAAATGGGTTTTTAGGAGAAAATGTAAATATAACAGCATGCCACAAACAGTTAAAGCAAGATTAGTTGCTAAAGACTTTACTCATAAGAAAGACTTAGATTATTTTGACACTTATGCTCTAGTAGCTAGAATAACATCCATTAGAATTTTTTTGCTTTGGATTCTATACATAAGCTGTCTATTCATCAAATGAATGTAAACATAGCATTTTTGAATGATGATTTCAAAGAAGAAAAATATATGGACCAGACTGAAGGATTTATTCTTTCTGAAAATGAACATAAAGTTTGTAAGCTTGTAAAATCTTTGTATGCTCATAAACAAGGAGCAAAAGAGTCGTAAAAAATTCGATTCAACCATTTTGTCTTTCGGCTTTAGGCATATACTAATGATAATTGCATTCATTCTGAATTCACTAGTGACTATGGAGTAATTGTTTAGTTTTTATGTATATAATGCATATATTTGGAACTAACTTACTTAGAATAAATGAAACACAGAACTCCCTTTCTTTAAAATTTAAGATGAAGGATCTTAATAAGGTGGAAACAATTCCATGTATCAAATAAACGAAGCATCATAGTGGATTTACAGTGAGTCAAACACGTCATAGAGAAACTTTTAAAAAAATAACAATATCTCACATTTAGAGAATATAGTACATATAATCAAATTTAAAGAATATAGTACTCAATATGACTAGTGTACAACTTGAAAAAAGTAACGCAAGACCAACAGAGCAGCTGAAATATGCTAGTTATAGGAAGCTTAATGTATGTCATGCATTGTAGATTTACTGTGTGTAAATTATCTAAATTTACAACAAATCCTAGTGTAGCTCATTGGAAGACAATTGAAAGAGTACTGAAAATTTAAAATTGTCCTATATAGGGTTTTCTATTACACTTGAAGATCACTCAGATGCAAGTTGGATAACAGAGACTGATGATAATATGTCAGCCACAAGTTGGTTATTTACATTGGCTGATGGTGCCGTAAGTTGGCATCAAAGAGGCAAATTTGCCATATATGCTCAAGTGTTAAACCTAAGTTTATTGTGTTGGCCGCTGCTGACAAGGAAGTTGAGTGGTTTGGAAAAATGTTTGAAATTGATTTATGGGCAAAGCCAGGCCATCCATTCCCTTGCATTGTAATATTGAGGCTACAATGTCTAGTGCTTTTAATAATGTTTATAATGGAAAGTCAAAAAAACATAGGTCTAAGATATAATTATATTAGAAAATTAATCTCAAATGGTACCATTACAACTATTTATGTAAAGTTTACAAAAAAATTATCTGATGCTCTTAATAAAGCTTTGCCCATAGATAGATTATAGAGGATTGCAAGTAGGACTAAACACATCCACAACAATTATGATAACCCAACTTTGCATTAAAAAAATTGTAATTGCTAAAGTATAATGGGTAAAAACTAAGTTACTAGCAATGTTTGCTTAGAATTAAATAATCAAAGTCCTATATAAGACATGAGGTTAGTGCTATTGTTAGATTTAGAGGTTGTTACCTATGTGAGCATAAAGTCATGATGCTTCAACAAGTGTTCTAAGGGTTTTCACAGAAATTGGGTTGTTTAGCACAAGGCTATTGAATAGTGCTAGGGTTGATAAAAAAAATCTGAAAAAATATATAAACATTGATGTGTGTGCTATTTTCGATTCTAATGGCAAGATGTCATGGTTTAATCTTAGGACACCATGTACTTTGTTAACATCTTAAAACTACCTTTTTTTACACATCGTGTTTATTGTGAGACATCTAGTTGTGTTAACAAACTAGTGGGAAAATGTTGTGTAGTCCCACATTTGAAAGTGCAGGCCTACGAAAGCCTTTATAAGTGCTAATTTGAACTAAAAGATATCTTAAGATATCATGAGACAGTGGGTTTAGGCTTGAGTATAATTATAACACAGATGGGCACTTTTGAGCAAGGGCGCTTGAGCAACTAGGACTTTGGGAAATAAGTCAGACAGAAACCATAATTCGTAAGAATTGTGTAGTTGTTGTGAACTAGCCATTTTTTGTTGAAATTTCAAATAAAGCAGTTTTTTGTGTCAGTCCAGGAAGGGCAAAGCAACTTTTTTAAACTTGATTTCTTGAATCTATAATTAAAGTCAAGTTTCTCTATTGATCCCTCTCTGAAGTCTCACAATTTTTGCAAAGTTTCTTGAATTGCACATAACAAAGTGCAGCTAAACACATCTCAAAGCCTAAGAGATTCAATCTAATTTTGCTTTTTTTGTCCTAACAGTTTGTGATACAACGGTATACCTAGGTTGTGAACCTCCATAACTAAGTTACCAAGGTTCACCAGACTTATCACAAAGAAGGGCAAAAAACCATCGTATCCTCCACTCACTAACCCATACTATCACAAAAGAAAGACCCTTAAGGCCTCGAGCAAACTATGTAGTAGGCACTGCATGATAAACATGTCACTGTAAGCTTACCGGCCTGAATAGAGTGGACGGACCAAATTCTCGTTTTTTTTCCTTTTCATCATTTTTAGCATGATTTTTTTTTTCTTCTTACACAGCTTCTGATGCATTCAAATGCCAAATTTACACCCCCAGCACAGTAAAGAGATATTCACACAAATAGCTAAATTTTCCAACTTGATATTAAGGGAAAAATATAATTGAACAAATTATAGAAGAAAAGATAGGAACGAGACTAATTCTGATCCAAGAATAACAACTCCTAATCGCGGTAATAAGGGAAGAACACAAGATAAGGCTTTCGCGTATCTCGAACCCTCAACTCCTATGGAAGAAGAAGAAAGACTAAACCCCCCTAAGACCTATAAAACTCATAAATCAAGAAGTGCCTCGGACATTTCCCACAAATGACAACAGGGGATTTCAAACGGAAGAAACAGAACGAGAAGTATTGAATCCAAGCAATTACCTTGGAGGTCTCTTCGTCCATGTGGAGGACGAAATGGAGATCACGGTGGAGTTTCGGGGTGTGGGAATTCCGTCCGAAGAACACTTTTCCCTTCTGCGAAGCAACCCTGAGGAATGAAATGAGAAAGGGTCAACTGAAAACTTCATGGTCGCCGGTCGTCGGGATACCAAAATAGGGCAGGGCATGGTAGACCACGTGCTTTTTCTACGCGAAAATATTACGCGAGGAGAAAACGTCGCACGCGTACGTTCAGTATACGCGTGGAAAATGGGGTTAGCATCCACGTAATAGTAGAAACTCTTCCATCAATTATTTTCTTCTTACACGATTTCATCACGAATTGAAAAAATAGATAAAAATGAGTTTTAATGTTTTTTAAACAAATATTAAAACAACAATGTCAGTCTTTCACATATTTTGTTTTTATTTTTAAATTACAATAATAGCTATATCAAAATTTTAATGACTATTGACATAAAAAATATATTTAAAATTATAGTTTTTAAAATATATATTTAACTTTGTAGATTTTCAAAAAAAAACACATTTACTTTATTCCTCCGTCAACCACTATAATATTATATTTAAAGAACAATACATTTATAAAACTGGATTTCATTGAACAATTATTTTAAAATTTATGCAACTTCACTATTCTATGGATTTTTGAAATGCAATAATAATACTATAGTAATTAACTACAGGGCTAAAATGAGAAACGAGTGCACATTTGGAGAATATGAAAGTTTGTACAACTTTTATAAATTCCACTATTTTAAATATGTTTTCTGATTTATTACTGTAAATTTAAAATAAATTAGATTACTTAAACTTATCAAAACCACTCGAATTTAATAAAAAATATTTTTGAATTAGCATAAGCTATTTGATCAAGTTAATTATAAATTTTACTATATGACATTTTCAATAGTGGGAGTTCTCTATTAGCTCTTACGACTAAGAGGAGCTGAGTTTTAACAAGTTATAATATTTGATTTAAGTATCAAAGTGAAATAATTTACCTGTCAAATCAAAACTCATTCAAAAATTTGAATAAAACTTATAGTATGCCAATTTCAGATTAAAAAATATGGTTTGGGATTTTTTTTTTTGTTGAAAACTCTGAATTTTTTTATTATTTTTAGTAATGT
>JBBPFP011285714.1:0-10187 GCA_037974795.1 Kaempferia galanga
TGAATCCGTGGGACTCATCACTAATCATCAAAATCAAGCACTAACTATCATTTTCTTACCCATTCCCCACTCTCATTTCCTCCAGCCAAGCACTCCCTTAATTTATTTTAGGCTCAACTTGACTTAACTCGATTACCTTATCAAATAAGCTTGAACATTTTAAAATTCAATCCAGCTTAACTTGTTTACAACTCTAAAAACATGCGGGACCAATTTTAATACATCTTGCACAAGTTTGGATGCTTCAATTTAATTAACCTGGTTCATCTGTTGGGCCGTGGGATCCGGTTCATCTAACGATCTGATTGAGCCGTCCGGATTTGATTGTCCGGTCAACCAACGAGGCAAGTCAACCCGGATGCGGCAAGGCAGCACTCAGAGACGTGGAGCCCAGGCGGTGAGCGGTTCAGAGAGCGCGTGGTGAACGGCCCACTCAAGCACTGCACTGTAGTATCCGTAGCCTTTTCATTATAAACTTCCAGTTAGGCTCTGCTTAATTTATATTTTCTCGGCTTGGTTTTGCAAACGGCCGGGCCGAATGTTAAACCGGGGAATTTTGGAAAAAACATGGGAAATGGAAACAAATTAACGACCAGGAAAAGGGGAAGAACTTGGGGCGAGTTGTCGGCTAGATCGCGAACGGGGGTTCGTCTTCTCTTGGCTTTCGTCCTCTCAGATCTTGGCGCTCCGCTCCTGATCGCTCTTCGATTCCGGCGTCTTGCTCGGTAACTTTTGATTTCTAAAGGCTGATTCGTTTTCCTTGGTTGTCATTTGTATCTTTCAGTGTTGTTTTTGGTGTCAGATCGGTGGAGATCGGAAGATTTTATCGATCGTGCTCGCCGTGGCTTACTGTGATTCTAGTATCATTTGGGAAGTTGTAATTTTGGGATAATGGAGATCCTTTAGGGTTTTGGATACGATTTCTGTCGAATCGAATCGGCGGTTACGAGCGATCCGGTGGATCCGGCTCGATCTTTGATTTTTTTTTTTTTTTTTGGATATCTTTTGAGGGATCCGGCTTGAAATAAGTCGGTGGCCTGGTGGATCAAAAAAATTGCTTTTCTGATAATTGTGGGAAGAAGGAGCGATTTTTCTTTTGCCTTGGTAGCTTCGCTTTTTTGAGAATCAGATGGAATCTTCTCCTTTCCATGTGGAAGATCAGACCGACGAGGATTTCTTCAACAATCTGGTAGATGATGATTTTGGTGGAGCGGGTTCCCATCCTCGTCCCAATGAAATCGCGAGAGATTTGTCTAACCTCAGCCTTGATGATGATATTGGTACCTCTGTGGAGGATCCTGATGATGCTGGATTGATTGTCGACTCAAATGGTCTGCAACAAGTTGAGACCTTGAAGTCTTTGGATTCTTCGAATGCACCTCTAGATTCTTCTTTAGACCAGGTAGCCCCATTGGAACGTTCAGTTGTGTGTGCTTCTGTGATTGAACCACAGAGTTCACTATCCACTCAGCATTCTGGATCTAAGGGAACTAGTGTAAAAGAGATTCAGTGGAGTGCCTTCAGTGTGAGCCCCCAGCCGTTTGACAATGTTGGGTTGGAAAGTTATTCAGATTTCTTTGCTAAGAATGTTGATTCATCATCAGATAGATTGAAATATAATGCTGACCTTAATTTCCCTCCTGTGGAAAATCAAGTTGAAAACTTGGATGCACATACAAATTCTTTGAACATGCAAGACTCCCAACTCTTAAGCTCAGCTGATCAGAACACAAGTATTGATGCACAGTATTGGGAGAGTCTCTACCCAGGTTGGAAGTATGATGCAACTACCGGGCAATGGTATCAATTAGATGGCTATGAAGCTGGCATGAATCCACAAAATCAACATGATTCATCAAGAATGGATTCACAAGGAAACTTTAAGGACAGTGCAGAAGGTCTTGCTTTCAACTCCAATTTGGATAGTTCAGATAATCTATACCTTCAGCAAACTTCACAGTCAGTCTTGGAGACCATAGCTGAAGAAAGTACAACAGCTACAAATGCTACAACTGCCAATTGGAACCTTGGTTATAAGGAGAACACGGAATTCCCTCCTAATATGGTATTTGATCCTCAGTATCCCGGATGGTACTATGACACCAACACCCAAAACTGGTATTCCCTTGACTCATACACTACCCCGATACTAACTGAAGTTCAGAATGAGGTAGTAGCTTCAAATGGCTTCTCAAGTGGGAACTACAATGTATATAATCAAGTTGGCCAAACTGAACAAAGTTCTAAGGGAACCCTGGACAGCCAAGAGTTTGGGCAGCACTGGACTCCTCTATCAAGTAGCTATTCTCATCAGCAGAACACACTACAGGCTGGAGGTTTGTCTAGAAAGCAGGAGGTACAGAGCTTTTACAATCCGAACATACCTACTGGAACTGAGGCAGACAGTAGTGTGGGTATTCAGATGTTTAAACCAATTGTTAATCATGATTTTGTAAGCTCTAATGGGATTATGACATCACACAGCTCTGTTGATGGGGAAAGCAGATATCCAACTTATTCTCAAAGTATGCCACATAGCATTCAGAAAAATATGCCCAGCAGCTTCTTAGGCAATCAAAACTCAGTTGACTATTCACAACATTCATTTCAAGATACAAATGCTTCTTATTCCCAGTTCGCTTATTCTTCTAATGATGGAAGATCGTCAGCTGGACGCCCTGCACATGCTTTGGTTGCTTTTGGGTTTGGAGGGAAGCTCTTAGTTGTGAAAAATGCCACCTCTTTTGACACAAACATAAATTATGGAAGCCAGGTAAGCTTTAAAAACCTACATTGGTTTTGTAGGTACATTTTAGTTTTTCACCTTTTTTTGTGTGTCTTGCATCTGAAAATTCATTTCATCTGGAAGGGAACTCCTGCTGCTGTGATTTCCATTCTTAGCTTGTCTGAAGTTGTGAAGAATAAACTTGATGCTTCGAGTATTGATTCGAGCCCTGCATTGGATTACTTCCATTCTCTGTGCCGTCAAAATTTTCCAGGTCCTCTTGTTGGTGGGAGTGCTTCTACAAAGGATATAAATAAATGGTTAGATGAGAGAATCTCAAGCTACGATGCTCCTGTCATGGAGTTTCAGAAGGGGAGACTTTTGAAGTTGCTTGTTTCGTTGCTCAAAATATCATTGCAAAATTATGGAAAACTTCGATCACCTTTCGGCTCTGATCCATCACAAGAGGTTTTTATAACATTAGTCTCAAATTAAATTAATTATACATATATTTTTCTTGTTACAGTTATATGATTGTTTCGTTTCACAGAATCAAAAAGATAATGCTTGAGTTCCTCTCACTCTTAAGTTCTTGACTGCAATTTTTTCTTTCTAATGGTTATATAACCATTTGTTCTGAACTCCATTGTCATTTTGAAGTCTTGCATTTCATTTTTGTGGAATTAATATTTGGTTCTTTTGGAGTTCCCATATCTAGATAATAACAACTTTTCACCATACCATGGCGCAACTTGATTCATATGGAAATTCTATTCTGACCGCTTAGTTTTATTCCATATCATTATTTCAGTAAGTAATATGGGAAGCTAAATCATCAACAAACATGGCGTAGGTTGGCCTGATAATGCTTCTGGTGGTGGTTATTCTGGTTGATGATTGCCACAAGAATGTGGATTCCACCTTAGAGACATCATTGTTATTGGTTTTCCTAATGCACGTCTTTTCTTTTGAAAGAATTCTGTTGTTGGAACAACAAAGACACGTTGTCCATCTGTTTAAGCACTTCCTGTTCTTGATATTTGAATTATGAACTAATCTACTGGTTGTAAGATTCTTTTTTGATTTCTCCTAAGCCTAACACGAGTGACTATATCTATATATATTTATAGTTTTTTTATTATGATGGTGATTGTACTCACTTTTTTAGACACAGATTTGTGTAACATATCTGAAGGATGAGGATTTAAGCAATTTCTCTTCTTGAACTGCATCTCCCCCTCTGATTAATTAGCTTTTGCCAATCTGACTGGTTTTTAAGATAAACCAAACAGTGTTTCATAGTTGTTCGGTATATTTTATCATCACCACCTTTTATGAGTGCAACTAAACAAAACAAATCAAGGATGAATTTGTGTAACCTAAATATGAGAAAACAAATGGGACTGCAAAGCTTCATTGTGGAGAAGCTGAAGCAGAATTTTTCCCAGGATCATCATTGTGAAAAAATTCGTGCTATAGCTCACATGCAATATTTTTCTTAGGATGAAGATTTTGCTAATCTCTTTCATCAGAAGTGTACTAGTTGAAGCAAGATTTGTCCATTGATTTGGTTCAGCTGTCAGCCTATGAACTTATTATCTTGATCAAATTTTGTGTTCTTTTATTTTGGTACAAGTTAGATGATTTTTGTTTCAACCAATAAGCTAAATAGGATAAACATTGTTGTAATATGAGGTAGAGACAATAAGGGTCTTATTATTGGTTATGTTGTACAATGAAATTTCTGCTAGAAACCCTAATTATGCATACACCCATTAGTGGACTGATGCACAAGTCTTCAATTGTTAGGAGATCATTTTTTGCTTATTGAAGATAGTATACCGAGCATGTTGGCACAAATATTTTTTCCTTTTTGACCACATTGCTGGAAGCAGTCCTTGTGCTTCTGTCTCCATCTATAAAACATTTGAATTCAACAGCTACCAGAGCTGATCAGATCTTGTTGTGTTTCTGGGATTGAATGAGCTAATTTACAAAAATCATTGATTCTAACCTGGATTTTCTACAGCATAGGAACTATCACCTTAACCAAAGTTTGGCTGATTTAGTGTTTTTTTTTTCAATCCATGGCTTAGCATCTGCAGCTGATGAGAGCTTTTTGGACTGTTCTATATTTAAGATACCCTTGTGTAGGAGGATCTGTAGGTTAGTAGACAAGTACAAACAGAGGTCTTCTTTAAGGAGGACGTCTTTTGTTGACTATAAGTATTAGTTGTCATTTATTCCTTGTGTGAAGAGCTAATTTTTGAAGCTGTTCTGTCATTTCTATCTGAGCAATGCATACATTGAAGAAAGATATCAAAAAAGTCTTCGCTGTGTGAACTATACTTCTTCATTAATTTGTCTTAAAATTCTCCAGGTTTTAGCAATTTTCTTGTACCTTCAGTATAATTCTCTTGCTTGTAGGATGTTAATGGTCCAGAAATGGAAGTATGCAATCTTTTTACTTCATCAAAAATAAGCAGTGCTCCTCTTGGAGGGTATGATTCATATGCTTATTGTTTGAATAATATTCCATCGGAGAGCCAACTTCAGGTACCTTTAGTCACACACACACAATTTCATATAATCTAGTGAACTTCTTGTGTAAGTCTCTGTTCTGTCAACTCCTTTCAGGCAACTGCTGCTATGGTGCAAAGCCTTCTTGTTTCTGGTAAGAGGAGGGAGGCTCTTCAATCTGCTCAAGAAGGACAATTATGGGGCCCTGCTCTTGTTCTTGCTGCACAGCTTGGAGACAAGGTGTGTATACTTGTGTTCTCTTCTCTGCACTTGCAAAATTAGTTGATTTTGATTTGGTTGTAGATAATATTTGTTTCTTATTCATATTTCTGATGGGAAAATTTTTGATTCTTCTGATGGATCTCATAATTTGGTTATAGTTCCATGCTTCGACAGTGAAAAAATGGCTCATTTAGTCAATTTGGTCTTTTAGATAATATCTATTTTCTGTTCATTTTATAATGATAATTTTTTATTCTTCTTCAGCTCTGATAGGTGTAATAATTTTGGATGCAGTTTTATGTTGACACAGTAAAGAAGATGGCACAACATCAGCTTGCATTTGGGTCACCTTTACGATCACTGTGTCTGCTTATTGCTGGACAACCTGCAGATGTGTTTTTGCCAATGGCGAATGCAGTTAATAGCTTACCTTTGGCTTCACCTATGCATCCGGCAAAGGTGTTTAAATAACTCAATCTGTACTTAGAAATTAACTTCTAATTTTGCTTCAAGATGTATGTTCTGTTATTATTCCCTTCTTCAAGGTAAGAGAATGGTTGATTTGTAGTGTTTTTCTTTCTCAATTAATTTTTTTATAGCGTTGTTTATGGTTGATCTGTAATATGAAATTCCATTTTAGAATGTTTCAGCATTCACTTTTGGTTCTCATTTACTTCTCTAGCACTTGACAGGTTCAGCCCAGTGGGATGTTGGATAAATGGGAAGAGAATTTAGCAATTATAACCGCAAATAGAACAAAAGATGATGAACTGGTAATTATTCATCTGGGAGACTGCCTATGGAAGGACAGAGGAGAGGTTGGTATACTTTTGCGTATTATTTTTTTGTCTGATTATAGATATTTAATCTGGTTTACTCCCCTAATTCATATTGACGCAGGTAACTGCAGCTCATACTTGTTACTTGGTTGCTGAAGCAAATATTGAACCATATACTGCGACTGCAAGACTCTGTCTTATTGGTGCCGATCACTTGAGATATCCGAGGACATATGCCACACCAGATGCTATTCAGGTGTTTTTATGTTGTAACTATTTCAGTTTCTGTTTTCACTGTATGGTGCTTGTTGGTTTCAGTTTTTTATATGATGTTTGAAGTTGAATAGTGAATAGTTCATGTTTCTTTTCTCCCCTCTCTAAGACTGAAAAATCAACTGCATGTATTTAATCAAGGGGTCTTTTTTCAAGTCCATGTTGGTTTCCAACCTTTGTGCATCACTGTCATAATGGTTAACCTAGGTTCATTGTCGCATATTCACACTCAAGTATGGTTACTTCACGTATGTTACTTGCTTTCTTGAGAGTTGAGACCAAGGTTCATGATATTGAGCCATGTCAGTTGACACGGGTGGAATTTACCATTCCATCGGCCTCACGGAGGTCTCTGCGAGGTTGTGTTGCGAGGCCACCTTGAGATCATGGCAGGCTCGCCTAGTTGCGGGTAGGCCCCCTTTTTTTATTCTATTTTCGTCCCTTTCTCCTTTTCCCTCTATTTTGTGGTTTATGGTTTAGGGTTAAGAAGGATTTAGGGTTTAGGCAATTAATTTCTTTCCCTCTTTCATCTTTTTTTATTTATTTTTTTACGGTCAATTCCTTTCCCTCCGTTAATTTATTTCTCTCTTTTGTTTGTTTCTTCTTCCCCTTAGTTCATTTGCAAAATAAACAACAAAAGACTTAGGATTGTTAAAAAGATTAATGGAAAAAACCTTTTCAAGGATGCAGATGTAGACAAATTATTGGGAAAAGCATCTATAGTAATCAAATATTAATAAAAATAATTTAAAATTAATATATTTTATATTTAATAAAGTACTAAAATTGTATTGGTACAATACGATATACGATATGGTATTCAAATCCTATCATTCTGGTCATAAATAAATTGAAATTTTGGCACACCTCAAAATTTTGAACCTTGGTTAACTAGTTTATGGTTTCTAGAACTCTTGCTGTAAATTCTTGATTTATGTTTAAACCTTCTGAAATTTGGTTCATTTCTTTTTCAGTTGCTTATACGAAAGTTGATGTTCATGAGCAACCATCATACATTACTTGAACATCTCCTGATTTCTTTATATTTATAGCTACAAGTAAAATATGATGTTAAGATTAATGAGACCTATGAATTGAATAATTCTTAATGTTGCTTGCTGAATTTTTCATGGAAGCATTCATTCGAAAGTCAGATGTTCATGAACAACCATCATAATTACTTGGGAACATCTTCTGGTTTCTTTATACTTTTAGCTACAAGCAAAATGTGATGTTAAGATAAATGAGACCTATGAAATGAATAATTCTTAATGTTGCTTCCCTGACTTTGTCACATAAGCACTTATACGAAAGTCTAATGTTCATGAAAAACCATCATACATTACTTGGGAACATCTTCTGGTTTTTTTATATTTATAGTTAGTAGTAAAATATGATGTTAAGATCAATGATACCTATGAATTGAATAATTCTTTTTGTTACTTGCTGAATTTGCCACAGAAGCACTTATATTTCATTGTGATTGTTCAAATGTTTGCTAGTTAGTTCTTTTCTGATGTAGAAATATTAGGAGAAACTTCTGTGCTTGCAATAATGAATCATAAAGATTACTTTTATACAATTTGTCATTTTTTGGTCCCCGTGTTCACAATTACTTATTTCTTATGTGAAATGAAATTCAACTATACATGCTCTAGTTCCTGCCATCAGGGCCTACATATGCTGAAACCAGACTAACAGTTATTTTTTTTTTCCAATCATTTGTACAGAGAACAGAACTTTATGAGTATTCAAAGGTGCAAGGAAATTCTCAGTTCATCCTACTACCTTTCCAGCCATACAAGATAATTTATGCCTACATGCTGGCAGAAGTGGGAAAGATTTCAGATTCATTGAAGTGAGTAGTAAGATTGTGTGTTTCTGCCATCCTTCTTGCCTAACATATTAATTATAATGCGCCTAACATATTAGTAATGCAGGTATTGTCAAGCTGCTTCAAAATTGTTGAAGAGTTCCGCTCGTACTTCTGAGCTTGAAATGTGGAAATCAGTGTTAACCTCTCTAGAGGACAGACTGCGTACCCACCAACAGGTAGTTCTCAAGGGGAACCCAATAATTCTTTCCTATTTTTACAGCCTTTACATTTCTTTTTTCTGATGTTTTTCTCACTGTACTTGTCCAGGGTGGCTATGGTTCAAGTTTGGCTCCGGCAAATATAGTTGGCAAGTTGTTTACTACCTTTGATAGATCTATTCATCGCATGATTGGTGCACCACCTCTTCCGCCTTTGCCATCGGGGAATGTCAATGACAAAGAAATCTATTCTATTGCCCCTAAAGTTTCAAACAGCCAATCAACAATGGCCATGGCTTCTTTAGTTCCGTCAGCATCAGTGGAGACAATGACTGAATGGTCAAGTAACAGTGATAGTAATAGCAAAGCCATTCGGCACAATAGAAGTGTTTCAGAGCCTGATTTTGGTCGAACCCCAAAACAGGTAGAATTTTCCTCTTAGATGAAAATGAAGGCAGTTGGTTAGGGAATATGATTCCTTTTAATTGATTCCATTTCAAGTTTTCTTTTTTTATTTTGGTGAAGGAACCTTGTGTTTTTACTAACTTTTTTGGAACATTATCAAAGGATTCAAGCCCAGACAATGCACAAAGCAAAGCTACAACTGGTGGCTCACGCTTTGGACGCATTGGCTCACAACTTCTTCAGAAAACAATGGGGTGGGTGTCCAGATCACACCGCCAGGTATTTAATTTGCCTTGACATGATTTGTTTGTGGACATACATATTCTTCGCTCACTCATTTTACTCGGGCTCACTGTTTGCTTCTGCTTCTCATAACGTGAAGGCAAAACTGGGTGAAAGTAACAAGTTCTATTATGATGAAAAGCTCAAGAGATGGGTGGAGGAAGGAGCTGATCCTCCAGCAGAGGAGTCCCCCCTTCCCCCGCCTCCAACAGCAACGTCATTCCAGAATGGTATGCCAAATTACAAGATTAGTAGTGCTTTCAAGAGTGACAACACAGCCAATGATACTTTGAAGCCGGAAAGTCTTGCTGATAAGGGTAGAAAAGCAGATAAACCTTTGACTCCATTGGAACATAACTCTGCAATCCCCCCAACTCCACCTAGCCAAAATCAGTTCTCAGCCCGTGGAAGAATGGGAGTTCGGTCGAGGTAAGCACGATCATGATTCTTTCTTATTTATATTTTGTCTGGAAAATTCTCTAGGCTAGGGATGTTAATATAGTTATCACGCAGGTATGTTGATACATTCAACAAGGGTGGCGGTGGTGCTGGTGATGGCGGTGGTGCTTTCAGAAATACTTTTCAGTCACCTGCAGTTCCATCGGCAAATCCATTGGTTGGTGCGAAATTCTTTATGCCCGCAGCACCTGCAACCACAAATGAAAAACCTACTGATGCAGCTGTTGAAAACAACAAAGATGTCACCACTGGTGAAGATCCAGCAGAAACAGCAATAGGAGAGGCATCCTTTTCCTCAGTGCCATCAGCTTCATCATCCATGCAGCGATTTCCAAGCATGAACAATATTACCAGTCGAAGCAATAATGGTCATATATCCAGATCGAGAGCAGCATCTTGGAGCGGGAATTTTGAGTCATTCAATCAGACCACGACAGGTGCAAACTTAGCCCATGGTCCCACAATATTCTCACCCACTCACAGTAAAC
>JBBPFP011285824.1:0-10187 GCA_037974795.1 Kaempferia galanga
ACACTGTTAAGGGCCAAAAGAAGAATGACGAAGGCAAGAGCAAAGCATAGTTAAGGCTATACAGAATTTAATTGTAAATATGTAAATGACAATGTAAAAAATGATAAATTTTATTCATGAATGGTTCTAAAGTTGCATTAAATGGATTTTTTTTATTAAGGACAATATTAGTCTACTAGGTTAGTTGTAATACCTTAGACAAAATTCTGGGGTGTTACACCATACATCTGTCATGATCGAGCATTCATTCTTCTTCATGTTTTTTCCGCAGTTGATTTGTTTTTCCAACTTCGGCTTTCAACAATGGCTCCCTAAGTTGATACTGAGCTAAAGGCTTAAATCTTGGTCCAAATTGACCCACTGCCTCCATTAGCTGCTTGAAACTCTCATTATCAATATCATTGAATAAAATTCCATTTTCATAAACCTATCACCCAACATATTGTTGAACTTGTTGAGTTCTCTCTTTGAAAAGATCATCATTTATATTTTTTTGGCAAAACACTTTACTCCCACTAGAACCTACATTTTCTAGAGCAATTGCCGATGCATATCTATCCATGGGGCCAAGTAGAAGATATTTTTTAATTTCATCTATCCCTTCAATTTCAGGACCTTCTTCGTCTAAAGAAATAGTCAACTCTGCCCTACAACTTTGTTTTTCCATTATTTTGTTCTTCTTTCTGTTCCTCCCTTATAAAATAACCTGTTTGCATCCTATACACTCCCCTCAACATCATTTTTTCACACAACTTGCATTTAATTTTGTCGAGGTTCTTAGGATCAATCAACATCCTAAACCAAGGGTTAAAATTTCAACCCATGCCGAGGTTAGACCGGAACGATACAGTTGTAGTATCGTATCGTACGGTGGCGATACGGTTTCGATACTATATATATATATATATAACTTGATAGCATATGTTTACCAAAATTTCCGAAGTAAAGGATAGATAATTAATTTAAAGTATTTTCTTTAATATTTATAGTTCTAAATCTCTTGATTCTATGATAAAAAGATATATTATCTTTAATAATTATATAAATTAACAGAAAAAATCCTGATTTATATATAATATATATTTATTTAATTATAGTTTATGAATATTCTATATAATATATATTAAATATTTTAGTTTATATATATACTTATATAGCTTATATTGGATTCTAAAATTAAATTTATATAAAAATTTTCAGAATTTTTTTAATTTTTAAATTATTTATCAAATTTTAAAATTATTTTAAATATTTTTATAAAATTTTAGCCTATTTTAATTTATAACAAAATTTACAGTTTGATTTTAAAATTATTTTAAATTATATAACTATATATTATATAAATTATCCATATTTTACTTTAATTTTTTTTATATTTTTAATAAAAACCAACAAATAATGATATTATATATTATAATTATATTAATTAATTAACAATTTATTTAATTAATTAAGAATTTATATAATATATAATTATAATATATATAATAATTAATTAGAAATTATATATATATAATAATTTTAATTATAAATTTTTTAAAAGCCCTCTTCTCACGCTCGCGATTCTTCCGCGTTCGCGAGCTGTCGTTGCCTCGTCGCCGCCGAAGCTTCGCCGCCGCTGCTGATTTGTCACCGGTGGCCTCACCGAGTCCGATATTCCAAGTAAGTGATCCCTAAAGTTATTCCTTCTGTCGCGTTCCTTCTTCCTTCTGTCGCGCGGCGACGAGCAAATGCGATTCTTTCCGTCGTGTGACGCACGCCGAAACCAATGCTATTCCGATGCCGGTTTTGGTGCACGGGCGAAACGGTAAGTTTTGCCCGTTCCGCCCGGCCCAGCACGGAACGAAACCCTAAACCCTGTCGGGTACTGAAACCTCAACACGGGTTGAGATTTTAAACCTTGCTAAAAGGACAAGTTTTGCAGTTATGATCCAATCTAAGGAGATTACTCCAAATATAAACTCGAAACTCAATTTGCAAAGAAAGCCCATAACATGGAAGCAACATCTGAAAAATGCAACTAAAAGTATGCAGTCGATTTTATTTACTATTTCAATTCTTTTTTAGAATGTAACTACAGAAAATATCATGCCTTACAGACAAGTACCAAAGAAGCAACGATTAGAAAGTGAATTACTGAAGTTACATCAAAATGCTGATAGAAAAACAACATGAAATAAGGTATAAAGACGGAACCTTCCAATTTCAATCATAAGCTAGACATCAATTACATTATCAACCCAAGATAAATGTAACATACTGGAGAAAAAAGAACATAATCAAGAAGAACAAGTACTAGAGAAAGAGGAAACACTAATAAGCAAGATACCAGGATAAACAATAACTCAATAAATTATTTTTAAGAAAATATTTGACATTTATGGCAATGTTTACCTACTATTATCATGGACATTTTAGTTTTGCATCATCCTAATATCAAGGCACATAACAAAAAAGTAGTCATATTGTAAATATATGAGCACTGGATATAATGGTTAATTTGTTGCGCCTTTATGTAGAAAAAAATGTCTAAAGGTTGATATTAAATTTTGTAAGTCAAAAAATACTCTAAGTAATCTAAAGGTTGTTAAATTTTGTAAGTCAAAAAATGTCTAAAGGTTGTTAAATTTTTCGCTTTAACAATGTATCATTCATGCTAACAAATCCATAGTTTCAATACAAAAACATTTTGCATAATCTAAGCAACATACACAATTTCTAATATAGAATTATAGATAAGTGCATGTTAACAAACCAACATAATATAGATAAAAGAAAAATTATATGTGAACCTAAGGAATATGAGAGTATACTTCTCGTTTATGTAACGATGCTAATTTAACCATGTCAAAATCAACATTTATTTAAGCATGACTTGGACTTTAAAATTTTTAGGAATTGATTACGTCCTCACAATCCTTATGCACCCATAAGTGGAAACACTTCAATCCCTTACTGAATAAGCTTATGTCGTGTAATGACTAACGTGAAGGCATTTAAAACATAGAACTATAAAAGAAAAAAAGAAGCTTCTTGCACCAATGGGTATGTTACATCTTTAAGAAGTGGCCACCCTAAGTGGATTTTGGAGGCGACAACACGAGGACCGCAGATGCCCAAATATGTCATATATTGCATGCGTACAACATAATGGGGGAAGAACCGATATGGTTCATTTGAACTTGTTTAAACAAAAGTAAATTAATTTTAAACCATAATCTATCTAAATTTAAAGCTGCAAGTTTTAACTTAGGCTTGTTTTGCAAGTAATTATTATATGTGTGCTACTTCTATATAAATTATCTATTTTACATTGTTGTTAATATTGATTGTTATATTCAAATATGTTGTATGTATGAGTGGTATCATTTTTCTATATGGAAATAGGTATTCAATGTGTTGATTAATGCACTCTAGTGCACATAAACAAATAATATGAGTGGCATATGCCCTTCCATATGTGCTAGTGTTTCACATGTCATTATTATGAGGTGGATTATGCACACACCACTAGCATATGTTATTTGAAGCCTTGGGGCTTACTGAAAATTTTTGTACTTTAAAATCCATTTGATTAACTTGGCCATCCTTATCTTGAAAGATTTTGTCGGTTAATATACTAACCAAAGTTTAATCCTTCTTAACCAACTATATGCAAGCTAAAAATCATAAACCTGTATCCTAGGGTAAGCATAATGGAAATGATACATAAGAAAAAGTCAATAAAATATTGAAGGTGGCACATTTAACTTCCTAGGTAACATAATAAACTAAATCTTAAACTCACTAGGCAAAGGTTAAGTTATATAAATTTAAAGTGGCATCAAAACTGCATTGAATCTAAGTGCTTAGATTTAATTATATTTTCAAATAGCAAGAATAACCACATAATTCACAACAAAACACCATCAATCTAGTGCTTAGATTTAATTATATTTTCAAATAGCAAGAATAACCACATAATTCACAACAAAACACCATCAAACGCTACTTGTGATACATCATACAAATTATAATGAGCAGGATTTTATCAATTTAATATTTTAATGTTAAAAGAGAATATCTGTCTTTAATTCACTAACTTAATACCTAGTGTACTATTAGAAAGAGCGAGTCAAAGTAGCTTACTGCAACACCAGAGATGATTATAATGCGATTATCTGACTCAGGAGTTGTCTCTGTAACTTTAACTTCACAACCAGTTTCATTTTGAAGAGTTTTCACAGTGTTCCCTCCCTTCCCTATTACAATTCCAACCTTCTCAGCGGGGCAGAGTAACCTGAAAGTGATGGGCTCTGGAGATATTTGAGGATGGATGGGTGGTCCACTTTCATGAAATTTAGGAAAAGGTGAACCCATGCCTTGATGGAAGTCAGGCATGCCCTGAGACCTGTTAGAGAAGGGTGGTCCTTGAGGAGGAAAATGAAACTTAGGTAGTGGAAGACCTTCTGGCCGAGGAATAGAAGTAAATGGATGTGATGAGGGACCAGAAGAATTTGCCGGAGGAAATGGATCACGTTCACGTGGTGGGTTATCTAGGAGCTGCTGACCAACTAAATGAAGAGCTTTCCTCACTGAATCAACCCCTCCAGTTACCTGCAAAGTCATATAACAAGATTTCAGGCATTTGTTCATTCAACCAAAGGAAAGGCATTATCATCATTATCAAGCCATAGTTATCCGAACGATGTAGGATCGGAGAGTAAATCTACTAAATCAGTATATAGTTAGCCCAAAATAAATCAGAAGAAAGATAATTACAATACAGCTTGCAAAAAACACATCAAATAAGAAGTATAAGAATAGGAAAGAAAGATTAATATAAGTGGAACCTACAACTAGTCATTGTCTGAGGAATGATATATGCTTCTCAATGAAAAAATAACAGTTTACTAATAGAAACATGTTGAAATATCTTTAAAACTCTCTTACCTGAACAATTTCATCCTGTTGTGTGCCACACAAAGGAAGCTTATCTTTTGAAAGTATGCGAATATGGGCCCCACTGTCTGCTGACATTTGTTTAATAACACTCCCACCCTTCCCAAGTAGACAACCAACTTGATTAGACAGAATTAACAATCTCGCAGAAACTGTAGAAAGCTTCTTACTTTCTTCTTCATCTACCTCATTATCTGGTTCATTTTCAATAATTCTCTCAAATATAAGCAAAAGAGCATTAACTAACAATGGTGGTCCTCCATACACTTTTGTACTTTCTGGAGCAGAAGAGTCCTCAGCCTCTCCAATGTTTTCTGCACTTTCCTTGAGATTGACATCACCTTCAGAAACAAGAGTGTCTTCATCTTCTTTTTTATGTTCATCGCCAAGTTCTGCATCTTTCTCTGATCCAGTAATAAGAATAACTCTCTCATCACAGCCAGATATAACTTCTTCAAGTCTAATATTCGCACCAGTTTCTCTCTGTATCCTTGCTACAATTTCTCCACCTTTACCAATCACACTGTCAGATTTTGATGCAGGACACAGAACTCGGAACATGGTAGCCCCAGGGGGTGCTTTTATCTGTTTCTGCTGTTTTGTATGAGGTCCTGTCTTTTGCCACTTTGCTCTCCCATTTGGCTCAATGGGATTTCTTTCATAAGTACGCTTGGAAGGTAAAAATGGAAATGACATGTTCCTCTAAACTACTGAAACACCAGGCAAGGCAATGCAAAATTAAAAAAAAAAATTTATAATCATTAAATAAACTAAAGTATTTTGAAAAACAAGAAAGCCTTGAACATGAAAATAAGGTACAAAGGAGATTTTTAAAAATAACAAATATAAAAATATTTCCTGTAAATAAATAATTATTGTCAATTCTCGTCAGAGGGTTTAGAACGCTTAAGACTTTCTACCCAACTAAGCATGAGACTGGTATTGAGCCATGTAAGTAAAAATAAGGCTGAATTTGACCATGCTAAAATTAAAATAATAATATCATTAAGCAATGCATAATAGTCAGCATAAGCAAATGCTAATCAATTTGTGACTTTCCAACTAGAAATATTAATTTTTCACTCTTTATAGAGAGAATAAATTAAAGATAAATGGAGGAGTAGACAATATGTTACTCCTGCAGGTAGTTTCCTTCTGTAATGTACTAAAGATCTTATAGGTGAAACAAGTGAAAGTATCACTTTGCCTTTACATTTCAAGAGTCAGATGAGCCACTCGAGCAGCCTCTCCTGTTATTCATAGTACAAAAACAGAAATGTGCATGACAAATTTTAGTAAGATACCCTGCAGAACTATCATGAATTGTATTTTCTGGTGACTGTACACAAACTGTCAGACAAAATGCTCATAAACAGCCTAGTAAATTGAGATCCTTTGAGGGAATAGATGAGTAAATCCCTTTTACATCTCAACAGAGTCAAATATGGTCCATGTCCTTGACAAGTAGAGTTTTTCGCTTCCAAATAACAACAAATGATATGTATTCAAGACCAACAAGAAATTTGAATAAACCAAAATGATCATGCATGACAGCCTACAGTGAAAACAATTGAATTCAGCTTTTCTGCAAAATGCTGATTCATAAAATGCACAGACAATGTGAGCGTGCCAATCTAAATAAAGTAGCATGTAAGGGACCTGGCACCAGCACAGCCAGCCGTCACAGGATCGCGGCAATCTCAGCATTGCCACATCATGCATTGACCTCTGCAAGGTCGCGGAGGCACCGTGATCGTTCCGCCTGTTTAGCCCGGCACCCGCACAGCGTTGCAAGATCACGACAATCTCCGCGTCGCCACGATCCTGCATTGACCTCTGCAAGGTAGCAGAGGCGCCATGATCCCGCGTTGATCTTTGCGGGGTCGCAGAGGGATTGCAGCGCCCCCCCCCAGCCCTCTTTTTTATTTTTTTTTCTTCTTAAATATTTAGATTAAATTTGTAAATTTAATTCATATTTTTTATATTTAAACAATACTGAAATCATATCGATACATCACAATATGGTACTGAAACTCCAAAAAGGGTTGATTTTTAAACCAGGGTATGACTCAGAAAATTTATTAACCACTGCTACAAAGAAGATTGAAATTTTTATTTCAGAATATATTGTAAAGGTTTGTAGCAATTTTTTTTATATAAAACCATGAAACAACTAAAATATCTAAAATTTCAATTACTTGAGTGGGATTATGGAAGAAACATACATTGCCAACGTGTCCCAACTACTTTTCATGTCAACTATATATTTAGAGATTCAAGAAATACAAACTGGACTGGTTGAGCCACATACCTAACCAGTAACACACACAAAGTTCCACCAAGTCTATGCAATATACATACCTAACCAGTAACACACACAAAGTTCCACCAAGTCTATGCAATATTAAATGCCTATGATTGCAATAATGTATATTTCACATAGAGGAAACGTGGCACGAAGTCCGTAAATTTTCTATTCAATCGCACAAGGCACTCAAAAAATAAGATGCCAAAGATAAATATTATTAAGCAAAAATAGAAAGGGAAAGCAACATATGCATGGCATCTATTTTTCGAAGATAAACAAACATAAGGGTGGAGTAATCTAAATAGTACCTTTTGAAGAATATCAGAAACCTAAGCTTAACAAAAGTTCTCTAATAGATGTTTGAAAAGCTACTTCTCCACTCAAATGTAAGGTTTAATAGGTTGATGACTATGATTATATTATGGATATGGTATTAAAATTCATAATTCTTAGCAGTCAAGTCTATGTCATATTATCATATATAAAATGTTGAGAAATTACCCTAAAATGGCTCCTAGTTCCAATTTTTACCATGAAAAGGTCTCTTTTTAAAAAATTACACACTTAGGTCCTTTTTACCTAAAAAACCCTCAACTCTTGTACAGAATGAAATTTTTACCAAATCATGCTTAAGTGACAAAAAAAAAGGAAAACAAAAAACAATAGTTTGTTATTTATATTGGATTTGTTGACTGTCAAAGTACCACCACATTCAACATGAAATCAAATTTTGAATACCACTTAATTGAGTGTCAAAAAAAGGATAATTATATTCAAATTCCCAGCAGAGGTTACAAATGCTCTTAACATATATTAAAAATATAAATATGCCACTAAAATCTCATATCAAATATTGGAAACTAATATATAATCAAATTTTAACAAACATTTAATGTAAAAATATAGTTAGATACCTATAACCATCCATCATACACAAATCTAACATTTAGCCCAGTAATATCATTTCAGAAGAATCAGTGGTTTGCTTGCCTGCATACTAATTCTATCTTGACACTCAATTAAGTTTTACCCAAATACAAATTTTACAAACTAGTTAATTTTCGATTGATCAAGGGATTCTAACCATAAGATCATAGCTTTTCTGATTTTTGAACTTAGCGAGTCTTGTTTTGATTATGTATAAGAATTGGAGGTTGAGGATATTTCAGGCAGAGGGCGTGGGCTGGTAAATTATGGGGAAAAGTCATTTCAAGGCAAAAACTGAAAATATTACCTTTTTAGGAAACTCCCCTAAATTTTTTTACAAAATAATAAACAAAAAAAAAACCTACTCGGGAAAATTAAATTCGCACCAGCCACTAAGCGACGAGAAAAGAGCAGATTGCTGTCCACATTTACACAGTTCAGTCGACGAAATAAAATCTAAAGTTACAATAAGCAAGTGTTCTTAAATCTAACCTTAGCGTCCCAGTTCACAAAACCCTAACTTCATACTTGATAGGAAAGGAAAAGCTGATATAACGGATACAAAGGCCTCGATATGAATCATTCAATACATTTAGAGTGGCTAGGGTAAAGTTCCGGTGAAGATAAAAGAGTAAATGCCAAAGAGACAGCAGTGGTTGTTGTTACCTGCGACGAAGTCAAGACCAAAAGATCTTGCCACAGAGGAAGAGAACAGGGGGCACGCTTCACCTCGAAGGGCAACGGTGACGGGCGCCGTCGTGTGATGGTCGTCTACGACGGACGATGGTCGGAGGAAAGAACTGATTAGGGCGGCGGGGCACGGTGAGCAGAAGGTTTCTGCGTGGGGTACAGAGATGTTGGGTTATAGAAACTCTATCACGTGATATTCACGTCGGCCCTTTCTCGCCTCTCTCAGTATGAATCGGACTGGCTTGCTGGTTCGATCCGGTCCAAATCCATTTAACAACCATTATCCGAGCCCAGCTTCGACATGTTACGTGGAATTTATATATTTTTTTACTTTTTGACCTATTATAACTAATTTAAATTATAAACTTTATAAATTATTATATATTTTAATAAAAACTATATAAATAAATTTTATATAAGTTAATGAATAAATTTATTATAAATTATTCCAACTAAACTTAATAATATTCAAGTTTATTTCTTTTATATTTCTTTAGTATTGAATAAACATAAATCAATTTGATAAAATTGAATATCAATTTTTTTATATATAAAAGTTTGATTCACTTACAATTTTAGAGGCATTGTAAGTTGCCAACTTGTTATTAATGCATCGTTTATTTGGGAGGATGGATTTAAGAATTGAGGAAAGTTTTCTATAAAGAAAATTTATCACCGTTTACTTCACAAAGGAGGGCAGATTAATCATCCTTTCCATTGTTTACTTCTTATTAAATAATAGAGGGTAGATTCTTAAATTCATCCACAGATCATTTTTTGATATTTTTTTTACCCTCCCAAAATTGGGCAAAAAGCTTATTTCCGTCCTCTGCTTACATGTGTTGGCACCATCTACGCTACAGCAAGCGACCTCGCACTCGCCCTTGCCCACGAGCCAGCTTGTTGTATCTACTTTGAATTAGCTACTACAAGTGTATGCAATCATAGGAGAGAGAATAAAGAATTTTACTACAACTACATGCAATCATGGAATAGAGAATGAGAAAATTTTAATTTAATTTAAAATGAAAGAGAGAAAGTTGTTGCATGTAGATAAGAGAGAGATTAAAAAATTAAGTTTTATCGTGTCAGATCATCTACGTCAAATGTCACTTACAGTTGTGCAGGAAGCGTCAGCAAAGTAACATTCTTGTAGGATTTTGTTACCCTAAAGACCTTATACCACATACCCCATGCAAATCTAAAAAAAAATTGATTTGAATTTTGTGTGTGTGTGTGGGCTTAATTTTATAACCCAATGTTAGTATTAGTCCTAAGAGTCAATTACGAGATGATTAGACTTATTGTATTTATATAGTCA
>JBBPFP011286142.1:0-10186 GCA_037974795.1 Kaempferia galanga
CTATTGCAACTACGCTTCTTGGTGTTTGCATGGTGAGAGAGAACTTGGCGACCTCTCCTCGCTATTGAAACTACGCTTATATTAGCAGCCTTGTAGGTGGGTTTGATTTTTTTTTTTTTTTTTTTTTGGAAGGGGTGGCCTAGCTAGAGCCTAGGAAAGTGCTAACGTAGATCCTTCCATGAAAAGGGGGACTTATGTTTGAAGTTTAAAATAATACACTCATTTAACTCTTTGTATTCAGTTCTTTACTTTCGTCTAGTGCTCAATTGCTATAAAGGGCTTTTTGTCTAGACTTGTATTCGAAAAATGACATTTTCTTTTTTTCATAGTCTTGGACCAACCACTTGAAAGTTTATAATTAAGTAATTTTTCATATTCCTTTTCTTTTATGCTATATATATATTACTATATATTAGTGTGTCCTTACTGAATTATTAGCCAAAGGAAAAAAAAAATCATTTGCAACTCACAATTCACCCCTTCCTTCTAGCGAACCAAACCGCTTGAGGCCTCGGTTGAGTGTTTTATTTAATTCGACGTCAAAGTTTTATTTTTCAAATGCCCCCAAGGAAATGCATTTGAATAAAGTGCACGTGAGGCAGCCCTAAAATTTTATAGTGGGCGTTGACGGGCGAGATCAATTGCATGACCTGACCATGGTGAAAGCAGGGTATCCGCCGTGACAATTCCATCACAGATACAAATAAATGAAAGTTAATTATTGTAATTCTCTGTTAATCGGATATTATCAGATTGTGTTTAAAATGGCTTGCTCCAAACGTGGGCATTTATTGTGCATGCAAAAGCAGATGCAGGTACAGAGAAGATTATAATTACTATTTGCAAATGAAATAATAGATTCAGCTTGAATGAATGAACAAACCATGCATTCAGATTATTAAGTTCAGGGATGATCTAATCCGTTAATCTATATATCTTATTCTTACCATTAATAAGACTAATTTCACAATCTTAGCAGAGAAAGCATGACGAGGCAAAGCTGACCCATGGCCGTCCGCAATGCATTGATTGTGGAACAGGCAAGAAATAAGTACAAGGGATTAGTTAGTCAAAGCGCAGCTGGTCCACTCCGGTTAAACAATTAATTTATTTACGGGGACGGTCAGATTTGAACAGCGCTAGGCCGGTCAATATTTGGTATGTTTTGTGTCGTTATTTTACATTAAAGCAAATTAATCCTCCGAACAAATTTAAGTATGATATAGTTTTTGTAATTTAAATTTAATTTATTTATATATATATATATTATATACTATTTTAACTTAATAATTTTTTATTTATAATTTATGTTAATTTTAAAAAAAGCATAGCAAAATTTATTTCACTTCACCTTTAAAAAATAATAGTCTTTTAAAATTTATTACTAGCTTAACTCACGAAATTATTTGATAATATTATTAAATTATCATCTGAAGAAGGTTTAGCATAGTCGTAGTTGAGAATATCATTACCCTAATAGTACCGCGGGAAGTGTGATATTTTTTTATTAATTAAATTAGAGAGAGAGAGAAACGAGATACAAATTATAACAATTAATTAACTACTTAGTCAATGTACGAAACAGCCCAGACCAGCTACCGCATGGTTGACCGACGTTGCCGCTTGGAATCCTCCTCAACGCCGGGACTCGACGGTTGTTTAATTTCTTCCATATTATTATGCAAGAACGCGGTGTCGCAAGTAATCCGCCACCGCTCTTACATATACATCACTTCTCCACCAACAGATCCAACACCAATTCCTTCGCCCTCCTCGCTTTAGTATACAGCTAGCAGCTCCAGTACAGTTGCCGAAGGCGAATAAATTAACCTTCAGAAGCTAGCTACAAGCGGAGAGAGCGAGGGAGAGGAAGATCAGAGATCATGGAGAGCCTGTGCCAGCTTTCTAACGCTCCCAACACCCTCGCCTTGTCGAGGGGCCTGGCCAATGGCCGCCGGAGCTTGGCTCTGCAGGCGAGAATGAACAATGGCAGCGCAAGCTTCAGCCACGGAAAACAGACGATTTCCATCGACTCACGGAGCAAGAGACGTGCCGGAATCGCTCTCAAAGCAACGCAATCTCCACAAGTAGAGCTCACAAAAGACTCCAAGTTGCCAACCCTCCCGGTAATAGACCTCAGCTGAAAATTAATCAAGATCCTGCCTTGCGTGCGTGCATGCATGTTCTTTCTGCTTACTGCTAGCTCATAAATATTTAGGTGGAGGAGGAGAAGAAGAACGAGAGGTGGGAGACGCTGGTTAAGGAAATCAAAGAGATCTTCCGCTCGATGAACGACGGCGAGACGAACGCTTCAGCTTATGACACTGCGTGGGTGGCGAGGATTCCGTCCACAGAGGACCCGAGCAGGCCTCACTTCCCGCAGACTGTCGATTGGATTCTCAAGAACCAGTTGGAAGATGGCTCCTGGGGTGAGCCCACTTACTACCTCGTCTTCGATCGATTGATTTGCACTCTCTCTTGCGTCCTTGCACTCAAAACCTGGAACGTTGCACAAGATCAAATCGAGAAAGGTACTTCACAATATATAATGATTTTGGTATGTGAAATGAATCATCGATCTCTAACTTAATTAATCTTGCAGGTCTAGATTACTTGAGGAATCATGTGGATGAAATAGAGACCGCGAGCGAGAGTCTGATAACTAGCGGGTTCGAGGTTGCATTTCCTTCCATGTTGAACGAAGCCAAGGCTCTGGGCATCGATCTTCCATACGATCGTCCGTCCATTCAAAAAATTGTCCAGTTTAGGGAAAAGAAAATGAGCAGGTGACTAATTAATGCATTTAGATTAATTAATTAATTACTGATCTAATCGGCAAGGGAAATCGAATTCAACGCAAACTACATCTGATGTGTGGCAGAATCCCAGTGCAAGTGATGCATTCAGTGCACACGACGCTGCTATACACGTTGGAAGCCTTGCAGGAAGTCGTGCAATGGGACAAAATTCTCAAGCTTCAATCTGCAGATGGGAGCTTTCTAAGCTCTGCTTCTTCCACGGCTGCAGTCTACATGAAGACTGGCGACAAGAAATGCCTTGAGTTCTTGCAAACTGTACTCGACAGATTTGGAGACAATTGTAAGTTGTCCATAAATATTTTGAATTTGTTTTCACCTTGGTCAACTGCTTTAATTAGTTATAAATTAATTTCATTTAACATGGCGAATTGAACAGTGCCCTGCCAATACCCAATCGACCTTTTCGAACGCATCTGGGCCGTCGATACGATCGCAAGACTTGGGATCGACCATCTCTTCAAGAAAGAGATCATAGAGACGCTTGATTACGTTTACAAGTACGACCAGTATATTTTAGATTCAAACAATACTGATTATACTTTAAATTCATTACGCTAAAGAATTTACCGATCATTCTTGAATAGATATGCTGGGAAACAAGGCGTTTCTTGGGGCAGAGACAACACCGTTCCTGACGTTGACGATACGTGCATGGCCCTCCGTCTGATGAGGTTATACGGCTACCCTGTCTCCTCAGGTTTGCAACATATGTGGTGCATAAGTTCATTATTTCTTATGAGACTTATTCGAACGTAACTAAGAGTTACTTGCTTGCAGATCTGATCGAATTCTTCAGAGACGACGATGGCAATTTCATATGCTTCCCAGGCCAAACGCATCGTGGAGTATCAGACATGTTCAACTTGTACCGCTTCTCGCAGGTTGCCTTCCCCGGCGAGAAAATTCTGAAGGAAGCTGAGTCCTTTGTGAAGGCATACTTGAAGGATTGCGTGAAGAACAACAACGTCGACGACAAGTGGTCCTGCAAGAAGGCACTGGGCAAAGAGGTTGCTCGTGGCTTGGAGTACCCGTGGAAGAGGAGCTTCCCCAGACTTGATGCCAGGGAATACCTTGAGCATTATGGAGACAGCGATGTTTGGCTCGCCAAGACCATCTACCTGTGAGTAACAATCAATTTTAAATTCTTCCATCTTAATCAATTACTCCCCTTCAAAATTTGGCTAATTAAGCTATTTGTGTCTCGGTATTTAGGATATACAATGTGACAAATCCGAAGTACCTACAACTTGCCAAGTTGGAGTTCAACCGGCTGCAAGCAATATACAAAAAGGAGACGGATTCCATTGTCGAGTATGTTGAGCTAACTGCTTTAATTTTATTATGTCATTTTTGGTCTTTGAAGCAGTAAGAACCCTAACAAGAATATGTGGTTAATTTAACAGTTGGTGGAATAGCTATGGACTGGAAGCTGCCTCTCTGTCCCCCGAGCAGCTTCACTTCGCTATTGCTTCTACACTCTCTGAGCCAGAGTTTGCTACTAGCAGAATAGCCTACACCAAGTTCAATTCCATTGAAAATGTTCTCGTAGATCTGTTTTACAAACATGAATCCACTGAGGACTTGAAGTTGCTGTGCCGAGCAGTCGAAGAGTAAGTAGTAGGAATCATGCTGCCCTTTCTGACTGTTTAATTAATTTGATGTGGAATGAAATCACTGAGTAATTTTCTTGTGATTTGTTTAATTTACAGGTGGAATCCTTCGCTGGCTCTTTCACTTCCAGCTCAATTGAAAACAACATTCAATGTTTTGTATGAGACTCTGAATGAATCAGCAGGGGAAGCCAGTAAAGTCCAAGGGAAGGATGTGTTCCCCTACTTCCATGAACTCGTAAGTAACTTTTAATTGCAAGAGACTGTTGGCTTTTTATTTTAATCATTCTTAATTAGAGTTAAATAATTAACTGAAATTCCTTGGTGAAATAATAATGACAACAGAGGAAGAAACAGATGGAGGTGTACATGAAACTTAGGGAGACTAAATTAGGAGGACAAAGCGTGGAGTCCTCATTGAAGGAGTACATGGACCTTGGCAAGAGCGAACTGGGCGTGGCCGTCAGATTACTGCCTTCCGTGTTTCTGATGGGAGAGCGTCTCAAGGATTTGGATCTGCTTTGCTTGAACGAGAAATCCAGACTTCAGGATCAACTCTCCGAGTTCCTGAGACTGTACATCGATGTCCAAATGCACAACGTATGGCATTGAATTAATCGGATTCGATAGAGTAATTGCATGCCTTCTCAAGTTAATTATCGATTTAAACTGATCACTATTTGTTTTGGCGCATGCAGAACTCGCTGGTGCCAGATGGGAACAACGCTGTGGCCTTGAGCATGAAGGAGAACAACTGCACCGCGGAGGAAGCGTTGGGCCACGTAGAGGCGAAGATGGAGGCGGCGTTCGACGAGCTGGTGCACGAGAGTCTAAAGCCGAGCTTGGTGCCGCGCAGCTGCCGGAGGTTGATGTTTGAGCACGCGAGGATCACGCAGTTCTTCCTGCACGACGACTTCACCTCGCCGGCGCATATGCAGAAGATCGCCGAAGCCATGCAACGCTTCTACACCCCTGTTCCGATCGCTAGTCCATGAACGGCGCAACAGCGGAATACTTTTTTTAATAAAAAAAATGTGGAAATAATTGTAACGTTCTATGAGATCGAGGCACGCAGATCGAAGCCCGATAATAATTTTTGATTTTGTGTTAATTCTTTTAAGGACGATATAGTGTGGCAATGAATGAAAGTCTCCAAGCGTTAATTATTATTTGATCCAATAATTGGGTCAAAAATATTCGAAAAAATCTTTTGGCCAAACATATTTTTTATTTTGTCTTTGACACGTTCAGCAAGGCGCCGTTGGAACTACGCTGCCGTTCGACACATGATAACGAAGTTGAATGATACCATTAATTTTGATGTTGATTCTAAAATGCAATTAGGGAGGAAACGACGAATTGTGTAAATATTTTTAGATATTTTAAAATTAAATTCATTAAGTAATTAAATAAAAAAATTGTGTTTTTTTTTGTTGGTGTGGAATATAGATTTTTAGAGGAAAGAAACTATTAGAAACGTCATCAACTTTGTTTTGAGTCAAATGACGTTTGCCCTTCTTCTCAAAATGATAAAATAAGACAAATTGAATTTCCGTTTCTTTTAAAAATTAATTCACACCTTATTTTATACTTTTGACATTTGATGGATATCAAAATCATTTTATAAAACATAGAGATGTTTGAACAAATACGGAGATATTTTAAAACGAAAATATGACTTTTGATAAATCTAACTCGTAGGAAACTTCAAGTGCCATTTTGTAAAACGCTCATTCTATTCTTTTAAAAGAACACTTCTATTTTGTTTTTCTTAAATCACGAGTCATTTTCCTTTTTTTTCATTGACGTGGTCGCGGTTTTTACATGTTAACACTTGTTATTTTTAGAATTAAAAATTATAATCTATAACATTAATATTCAATTAAAAGAGGGCTAAGATTGATGGTCTGTCTGTGCAATTTATAGATAGCCATTTTAATGGTCTTAATTTTCAATCCACCAGTTTTTCTGGCTTATAATTATAAATAAATAAATTTGTTAATCAGTATATTCACCGTTCGATTTCTAATTACGATACATTATAAAGATTTCTTTTTAAAATGAGACACAACTAAAAAATATTGAGTTTCTGAGCTACATGCCATGAGTACTTTCCGATTACTGATGGTGGAAAATTTTTATGAGATCAGGACGATCATACCAGGTTCAACGTGACCTGGCCTGATTATTCTATATGAGGGTCAACGTCCTCTAAAATAAGGTTGAATTAGTTAATACAGGACAAAGTTACTGTAATATAATTAATAAGAGATTTTTAAAAAAATATTTCCATAATAATCAACTATAACTTTTAATTTATCTCCGCACGTATATTTGACCTATCGTATAAAGCTGGCAGATTCTATCTTAACATAAAGGACAAATCACACCTACACCCAAATTGTTGATAGATTTCTATATCATTAATTAATATTAGCATTTTATTAAATCGAATCAATACATTAAAATCTTATCTATTGGAAGAGGAGTATCCGATCGTGAGTAGCATGGGTCCTGGATTGATTGACCTAAATTAACACATGCCTAATAATCTAGAGACAAAGGCATGTGCCCCCCGGGCAATGACGGGACCAGAAATTAAATAGCTGGGGCTGATGGAAAAAATTATCTCCCCCTCTCTCTCGCATTTTTCCTTTCTCCTGTCGTTAAAATTCGACAGCTCCGCCACGCAGTTGGTGTCGGTCCCGAGCTAAAAGCTAGGGTGGGCTGTCATGGCTCCGTCCTTGCCCACGGGTAATCATTCTCATATAATCACGGTTCAAATTCCATTGGACATTTTCAAATATTTCCAAAGTTTAAACTACTACTAATAGTGACATTGGAGTGCCTCGTCGGGACCCATTGTATTTTTAGGATTTGTTTGATGACTAATTTATGGAGCTGAATCGTGTACCTCCCACACTAATTGGGCCGTTGGCGCAGCGGACACTTGCATACTAGGCATGTGCCAATATATTTGGGCTTCGTCAAAAGTTTGATTTACTTTTGTTTTCGATCCACAACATCTTCCGTTGGATTAGGAAATAGATAAAATTAACTTTATTTCCAACGTTGATTACGGTTTCAAGTTATCTATTAGAAATTATAATTGAATGTCTCTCTATATATATCTCCAGTTGTTTATCTGCTATTCATATTTGCCTACCCTGTTTCATATACTATTCGTTGTTGTCCTTCTAAAATTTGTTAATGAAACTTCGAAAGGGAAACCTTAAGTGATAATCTGAATTATTATGAAAAATAAAGAGTTGATTAATATAATACAATCAATTATGTCAACGAGTTCTTATAATTGGAAAAGAAAACATATATAGATATATATAATCATACAAGAGAGCTTTGGTTCAACCTTATATAACTTCTCAACCAAGTTAATAAAGGAGTAAATCTGACTGCCATAGAATTTCAGTTCTATAATTTATAAAAGACATGAGATTATTTATATCAGAGTGATAATGAAATAACTCTGTAAAAATAGAGCATTTGCTCCGCGCGTTAAACATGGCTTTCGAGTTCTTTGTTTTCAGCGCATTTACAAGCTTAGGCTAACAAGGAGATAATTTTCTCCACGGAGTGAATTGTGGGCAGTTCACTCCCATTCGCATGTGAGGCACCTCACGGGATGTAGTGTAGGTTGTTCATCCTAGTTTATGTGAGGTATTTCGGGTGAATTGTTGGTCGTTCATCTGTTTATGTGTTTGTATAAGTATTCGCATGATGTATTTCATATTTGGATAGATTACGGGTTGTTCACTCTCATATACGATGCATCTTGTTAGGGTGAGTTATAGGTCGCTCACCTCAGTACCTTTATTCTTATTGAGTATGTTATATGTCGTATCTTCATTCAAAAAATTATATTGAGTTGTCATAGTAAATAAGATTATGATTGTGTGAAATGTTGAAAAATGAGGAATTAATGAGAACTGAAAAGATAAAATTAAGAAGATGAACCACATGGAGAATATAAGGAGTCAATTATCTTGTTTCTCTCTTTTATTGTATTTTCATGCATGTCTCTCTTTTCTTCATTTTGCACTTTGTGCTCACTTTCTATTTCCTTTAACTTCCAGATTCACAAACTTAAGGTGATTTTCGAGGTTTAATCAATAAAGTTAGACGGTTGATCAGAGATGGTCAATGTTAGTTCTGGAGACAGGTTTTCTACAGAGTCCATTCAATCCATTTTGTATTCGTACATTTTATTATGGTTGGTATTGCATTTCTTTTTACTTTGTTTGCACAGGATCAGTTTGTAGTTAGGTCGTTAGTATGGCTGAGTCATTGTTTTGGATTTGAACATTTGGTTGCATGTGGCAAAGTATTGCATACTATTGTTCACCTTGGTGTACCCTTCGGGAGTATTATGTATGGTATTTGATACAAGATTGAATATTGTCAAGGCAGGAAGGCTATCTCTCATATAGCGATAAGACTTTTTGGGTTGTAACAATATTTATTGGAATCAAATCTTAGGTTGATGATCTGGATTGAGTTCATGATTTGTGCATTGAGGTCTTGGATGATCTATAAAGTCGTCTCCAAACTTAGTTGAGTGTGTCTTTGGCCAAAGTAGAAGTTATAGATTTGTCGTGTTGTAAGTAAGCTATACTATAGTATTGCCTCGCCCTTTGGGTTTCTTGCAGTACATGGTACAAGGGCAACCTTCTACTGTTCGTCATCATGGCCGAAATTGTAGTCGTGCTATTGGACTTGAGTGACACCGACCACACCCTCTCATATTGGAGAGTATTCCTAATCAACAAGTAGCTCAAGGTTCGGAAACCCAACTAATCAGAAGGATGAGTCGAGGACTAGCTCAACGGAGGACTCTAGGGACAATTTTAACACCCACTGAAAATATTCTAGTTGGCAAGGCCAAAATAGTACAGTTGGCAAAGTCAGTGATAGATCGATGTGCTCCTTTCCACGAAACTACTGATCTGTTGGAGGCTCGTGATTGGATAGAAAATTTGAAAGTACTTTTAATTATATAGGATGTTGGGATAGGGAGAAGGTACACTTGACCACCTATTTCTTTCAAGGACGAGCAATATTTTGGTGGCGTGTTCGGAAGCAAACATTTGAGACTGGTTCTATCTTGTGGAAGCAATTTAAGGAGGTATTTGAAGTAAATATTATCCAGAAGCATTTAAAGATTTGAGACGTCAAGAATTCTTGTGATGGATTATTGTGCTGAATTTGATAAGTTGGCAGAAATTTTAACAATAGATGCAGACTATCATAAACATTTCGTGCAGACACTTGCATCTTATATCTAGATTAGAATCTCACTAGTTTTAAGGAGACCCTTGATAGAGTCACTTCTACTTAAGCAACATAATGACGGTTAACTCGATTTCTACTGAAGCCAAGGATCTCTAGCGCAGTTACTCCTCCATCAGCCTTGCGTCCCTCGGATGCTCCCCATTCTTCACGCCTTGCTTTCAAGAGCTTCCATTGGCCTCGGTCCTTGTTGTCGGGTCTTTCTTTGCCAAGTTACACTTAGGATTACATCGCCAAAGCTCCCCCTTGAACTTACACCGCCAATACTCTACTTGGACTTTCTTCTTTTGCCAAGATCACATTTGGATTTTCCTTTTTGTACTTGTATTCTGCACACTCACAAACATACATTAAAAAACAACAATAAACTTAAACATTTGCTCAAACATTAAAACCTAGGGTACCTAGATTGCTCCAACATAAGTCACAATACATGCACCTAGACATGGA
>JBBPFP011286250.1:0-10186 GCA_037974795.1 Kaempferia galanga
AATGAAAAATGTATGATTTATAAAAGAGTTGTTGAGAGGTTTTTTTTAATAGTAAAAATATATGTAAAATGTTTTATTTTTGATACGGCTATGAATATCCAAAGTATCCAGGCAAAAGTCTATAAAAATAATGAAATTCTCAGTTGAATTTCGACCCACCGCTAATCTTACTCCAAATATTTACCCATAACCCCGAGAAGGCCTTTTATTACTCACGAAATCCAATAGAATTGTAGTGTAATTAATTTCGCAATATTTAATTAGGCAAATAAACCTGAATCTAAGATGGTCAAATTACAATCATGCGGGGCCTACTTTCCTCCAAAATCCAAATTAAAGGCCTGGCCACTCACTCACCCACCCAGTGCTTCTTCCACGACTTAACTTGGCTTGACTAGCCGTCACTGTCTGAGATATATCCCTAGGTCTCGCCCATTCACTGAAAGCTCCAATTAATTTCTTGAACAAAAATAATAACAATAAATAATCAAAAAATATACACGGACATTTAGATGATATACGCACGCATTAAACACTAAATTAGATTAAACGAATTTGTATTCTAACAATGTTTATGTTTTGACCCATGAAAATTGATACGGTAGGTTAAGAATAGGCTTCAGAAGTCCGAGGAGTCTAAGGTAAAGGTGATATGATGGTTAAAATATTGACCGACGTGGAGGTCAAAATCCTCAGTAAAGGGTGCCAAAGTGAGACTATGCGTAGTCAGTTTGGTTAGCCCATTATCGATCGGATCCATCCGAGTTAGCTCTTCAGTGGATAATGGATCAAGTCACACGGTTATGTGCCTGTCGGGGTTGAAGTCAAACAGTCCTTTGGAGCCTTTAACGTATCATTCCCGCCCAGGTCTCTTTAAACCCTTATCCGGTCGGCTAGGGGACCACGCAGAAACTCTAGTGCTCTCTCTTGCATTACCAAGAGGGTCCACCCAGGAATATTCCCGACCTTTTATATCTTGGCGTCATCACCTCGTTCAAGTTCGTGGCCCTTTAAGCCTTTGTCTGGTCGGCTCAATGATTGACCGGACATACCAGAGATCTCTCTCCCTCATCAAAATAGTCCATTTAGGAGTATTCTCAATCCCTTGTGTCGTAAATTCTCCAAGCCTCACACTTATCCAAGCACCTCATTCACGCCAATAACTCTTTGAGCCCTTGTTTGATCGGCTTAGGGATCGACCGGGCACTTTATAGATCTCTCCCTCATTACTGAGATGGTCCGTCCATGACCAGTCCCAACTCTTCCTATCATAGCGTCTTCATGCCTTACGCAAATCTGAGTAGTCCACATTCCGCTCAAATATTTTCTAAGGGAATAACTTTGTTGAGGAATTATAACGGTCTGTTAGAATAACTGTCTGTCAGAGAATATTCCGCTAGTATAGTATCCGGAAGCTTCTCCTAGCGCACACTAAGATTTCTGGTCTCCTTGTCACCCGACACTCTGTGACAGAAATATTTTCTGTCTCCTTGATATAATTGAGATAGTATAAAAAAGTGCGTGTCTATACATGGAAGGAACTTTTGACACTTTTCCACAAGAGTCAACTAGAAGTATTGTTCTTCTTCTTCCTCCTCTACTTTCTACTCTCTACTTTCGGCATATTGTATTTTCTGCATCGAAGACGGTTTCTGAATTGAGCGTCGGAGTACGGAGACTTTTTCCCTAGTTTCTGGTGCTAACGTTGTCGGCTACGTGTGCGCAGGTCCTACAGTGTCTCAGTGTGCATTCAGAAGCAGCGGACGTGCAAAGGTTGTCTGACAGTGTCTTGGTGCTCTCAGCAGTAGGGGATATGTGTGGGTTGTAAGTTTCTCTCTCTCAACTTTTACACCATTTTGATTATTGCTTCATTTTTAACTCCACATCACATATCTATCAATTTTTCCTTTCCTTTTTCGATGAGATCCACATTTCCCGTTAACCCATCTTTCCACCCCTTTACTATACCCTTTTCTCCGGCTTATCTTCATACCCAAATCTCCACCACCTCCATTTTCTTTATCCAATATAACTATCACTCATCGATCGTTTAGAAGACTCTCGATTTCGGTCACAACTTCCAGACAGGATTCCCATTTGAGTATTTCCAAAACGCAGGAATTCTAGAAGACTGACGTTTACTGAACCAGTACGGCATGCATGAATATATGTATTCTATAGCAGTGGCTTGGGTGGCCGGGCACATGCGCACGAGTTGGTCCCCTTGTTGCCTTGCCTTGGCTTTGCCTTTGTTCGTCATCATCACTAATATCACTTTTGCCAATCAAACACCCATCTCAATCATGCTCTTCCACCACAGCCAAAATCAGAATCGATCAAAATGAATCGAATTAAAGAGTGCTTTTGATGGTGATGATGTCAGTAATAGCATTGGCTTGCGTAATATTATCTCAGGAAGGTGATTACGTTTATTTCTGATTATATGAAGGAAGATAAATTAATTATGACATCAACTTATAACCAACCGCCAAGTTAATTGGGGGAGGGGGCGTGCATAGATCAAGCATGATATCTAAAGCTGGTCTGAGGTTACATAATTGGTGTGCCAAAGAAGATATCGTCTAAGCATCTACTGGGGAAGGAGGCGAAGAGAGAAGATCAATTTGCACTCCCCTACTAGTTAGAGGGCATGAAGCAAGGAATACTTATGGGGGACTCCATTTCGTTGTGTGCCACTAAAGAGGTGAAAACAACAGGCACTTGCATATTGTTTGAACTTTATATGCGCGTAGAGATAGTGAGGTTAACGAACTGGATGTCTCTGTTTCTTTGGGTATATATTTAGGGGGATGATGGAGCAGGGGAAAGTGCACTACGTACCTTTTCCCTGTCAAATGGCCCAGAACTCTCTTACATTTTTTTATTCATGGAACACTGCTTGAGTCGTAGCTATCAGCGTAGCTTTTCTCCTTTCAAATGGTGATTGTGTGGAACTCTTGGAGAAGAGAGAGAATTGAAAAAGCTCAAAAAGAGATCACAGTTCCAGATGGAATACTTGAGAAAGGAGGGTTGGACCTTTTTACAGGGATGATGGCTCTATTGTACACTCTGTAAATCGACACTTTACACTATAAGATAACTGATGCTTTTGCTTGCTTAATGTAATTAATCATTGTAACTACATATTTACACTTAAGATTTTAAATTGATTTGAAGAAGCTTATACATATCATATTGTAACAAATATTTATACCTAGGCAGAGTCATAAGGAAGCTATGCATGCAAGCTATCAAATTTCAAGGTTTTCGATGCATTTTATCTCTATTTTGGCATATAATTATTCTTTGCTAGAACACAATTTTCTTGATAAATATGATTGCAAGTTCTTTCAAGTAGCTTAGGATGTTACTAGATGATGATGGCAATTTTGAAACAGCTATGTTAAACTTTGGCAGAAGATTAATCTGGAGGGATCACTAGTATTGAGGAATCAAAATTTCTTGTTGTCACATTTTACCATATCAACACGTCAAAAAGAAAAAAAACAAAGTATATCGGCAAACTTTAATAAATTCATACACATCATCAATAATATGCGCTTAGCTTTTGTTTACTATTGATTTTTAAGCAATTTATGCTTCATTAAAGAGCAACCGCCGTCTGAATTGTTACAACAAGCCTGTCGAAAAGCTGCAGAAAATAAGACGAGCAACTTCCTATAACATATAATATGGCATTACTCGTAAGAAGTTCATCGAAGATCCCCTATTACACAACCAGTTACAATATTGGACTAACAAAAAGAATCGCTACACTTGCAGCAAGAAGAAAATCGCAGCATTAAGTTCGGAATACTCTGAAGGGTAAAGTCAGCATTGCCAACTGTATAAAAAAAAAACTTCATTCAATATTCAATAAACTGATACAAACCTTGAACCAATAGCTATTTGTAACGCTCACCCATGGCATTGGAGTTCTAAGGTCAGACTTAGGATATAGCTTGGATAGTTGAGACTGGAAGCTGATGATAATGGAGACCTGGAACTCAATTGAAAATGACCTGCACATAGTATTAAATAAGTTCCTCTGTGAGCATTTGATATACTTGACTTTCCAGTCATTATTAAGAAAATAAAAAAGACAACTAAACGACAAATCACACTTTTGAGACCCTTTATAGTTCAAAGGGTGAATGATACAATAGTTGACCAAAACATGAGCATTTGTTATCTTGACGTACAGTCGAATACAGGAGAACAAGTGCACCATTCAAACGTACCGAAGCAAAAATAATTGAAAAAAAAATCATACCCAGCTGACAAACTAGGGCACACCAGCAAGCGAGGAATTAAGACATAGATTGGCAAAGTCACCAAGTGACAAATATCTCCATCTGCTATCTGACATACAGCAGATGTTTTCATCCTCAGAAGTTACCCTACACATTTCACAACATAGTTGCAGACAATACCTGTGTAGTCTGGATAACTGATGTGTCAGTGATAATCTTCTCCCCTACAAGCATAGATTCAACTCGAAGTAACTGTACATCAATAGATTCTATGGGAACTGCAGACGTTTCCACAGTTAGGTCACCAGTTATTGTATCCTTCAAAGAACATTGGGTTAAAATTTTTCCTGTAATTTTAAAATGGCCTGTTCAAGAAAAATAGCATAGTGATCTAAGTATGTTACAATTGTCTTTGTTGGAAGAAAATGACGTCTGCTAGACTCAGGAATATAAAAGGTGTAGCCAAGTGGCATGAAATGTGGCTGCTGACTAATCACCTTGCGCATGTGAGTTTGCCAAATTATGAATATATATATGCAATCATTCGAAAGAAATCATTTGACAATAATTATAATCATAAAATTATTAGTAATTGTCAGCATATCCTAAATAATGTATGCCTGCCATAATACACAAAAAATACAAATGATCTTTATATTTGTAAGTTGCAACAATTACAAATAGTACGTACATAAAAAATTATAAACTCTGATGGGTAAGAATGCTAATATTATTAAAGGATCATAACTGAATTCCTTATGATTAATGCAATCATCCTCATTCCATGTCTAAACCAGGTTAAGTTAATTGTCTACTACCAAGAGGTTGGAGCTCGGCAATTCAGATTGCACATTAACAGATCTGTTCAAGACCCAACCCACTTCAGGCCAAACTGCTCCTTCAAACCAGACAAACCCAGAAGAGTATCAATCCCCAAGCTACCTTCAGGCTGACCCATAGCCATCCTGACTGAGCCAAACTGTGCCACATTCGGCCTTGACTAAGCTTGATGACAGTTATACTCATTTGACTGTGTCCTAAATTGTGGTCCAAGACTTCGATCCATTTTGATACACAATTGGCAGAATTCTATAATTTGTTTTGAACTGACCATAACAAGATAAGACATAATAAATGAGTCTTAGAAACCCACTTAGAACAATAGCAAATTCACTATTAAGAATGCTTTTAGATAATAATAACATGGAACAATTCCATTTTTAAAAATTAAAATATATAGAACTACAGTATGAATTTAAAAAAAATGGAAAGTTGACCGGTAAGCAGTTCAGGAAGCAGTTGGTGCTTTTGAGTATCCTGAGTCATGTAAAAGTGAGCAAATTCAGCCGGAGGAGGTGATGACAACAGATTCACTGAAAAAGAAACAGTTTGCTAGGCAATCATATGTTTTAACCAGATAAAAGGAAAGGTGATCAAATGCTAAATCTAGCATAAGATGTTAAGTTTTTACCTTTCTCATTTTCTACTATGAACTCCAATGTAGTGGACAATGATTTATGTAGGTAACCTCTCATTACATCTGCTGTTATAAGATACTATTTGGAAAAGAATCAGAAATTAACAATCTCATAGATTGAATGGATGTTCAGTGAGGCAACAAGTGGTTATTCTGAAATGAATAAGCAGATAGTAATTGAAAGTTAGAAAAATGTATTATGATTGTGTACCAAACATGGTCATTATGTGCCAAATGCAAGCCCTGATATGTACCGCACAACTGCTAATGCAAGTTCCATAGGCTTTTCTTTTAGATATAAATGTTCATAATGATACATCATCAAACAATTTTGTATATATATCATGCATCTTCCACTCTTGGCACACTAGAAAGGAACAAAGAAGACATCATGCAGGCAGTCCAAGGAAATGCTAACTATATAAGAAATCTAGAAAGAAGAAAGTCTGTCATGCCACCAAGAAAAGGAAATTACAAGGGACAGAAAGACTAAAATATCTTATTCTCCTAATCAACCAAAATAATCTCTTATGAAGTTTAAAATATGATTCCTGATTTACATCAACCATCTAACATGTATAAGTTTATTATCCTTTTTCCTTAAGACCTTTGCCTTTGGCAGAGCATGATGCAGGTTGTCACAAGGTGTTTCAGTTATGCAAAGACCTTTTAATAACATTACGTAGCTTTAATCTTGGATGTTGGGGCATAAGCATTCTGTTTCAAAAACTTTTACCCACTCTGGTATGTCTATCCATACTAGCACGTGACCTTTAGTAGACAAGCTATTTTTGCTAAATGGACAGAAAAAGTAAAATTGAAGGTATCTCAGATTGTAATGTATTTAGCTCAGCTAGTGAACAAATCTTTGTTAAGCATATGTAGCATGTTTAAACAGGTAACCTATCTGCAGGTTAAGCAAGCTCAGTTGAAGGATGAAAACTGGAGTACCTGGATGCTAATATTTCCCCCATGAAATGTCTCATAGAATGTTGCAACAGTTTCATTTTCTTGAGGACTCAATGTAAAGGAGAATGGCGTCTTAAAACAAAACAAGACAACAGAAACTTGATAAGAGAAATTAAAAAGCAATCACAGCATCTGAACATTTGAAAGCAATTTTGCATTCCACCAATAAGCTTAACAAGAATAAATATACAGAAAAGATATTGCTTCTATCTTGGCATAATTTCTATAGATTCTACAATAGAGCATTGCTTCTTTATATCTACGTGTGTGAAAACCTAAGAATTGCACATTTTGTGAACTTTTAACCATTTTAAATTAGGAAGAGAGTGGCTAATGAATAGACCTTGCCAAGGTTTTTATAAGTGGTCATAGTTAAAACAAGGGCATGTTACAAAAAAGTGTCCCTAAGATATACCAAAAGGCACCTCTAAAATAATAATTACCAAAAAGTACAACTTGGTCTCTTCCCCTGAAAATGCACTTGTCTGTGGTAATTCCCTTCAAATTTAGCATACAAACTGATTTGCATATCAGTTTGCATGCAAATTCAGAGAAAAAATAACCTATTTTGAACTCCTAGATGCCTAAAATGTTAAAATTTACCTCCCAAAATTGATTATTGTGAACATATGTGATGTTAAGACTACAAGATGATTTGAAATCAGCTCGATTCTAAAAAATGCAGAGAATAATATTTCCATAACACATCAAATAAGCTTGCAACCAAATTTACAACAAAAAAGATTATGCAATCTGAATGTCTAAAACTCAACCTTTAAGTTTTACCTTCTCAAAGTTAAATATGGTGCAAATATTTCATTTTAGACTTTTTTTTTTTTTTTTTTTGGCAAATCAACTTTCACTCAAAAAAAATAAAATAAAATTGCATTTTCAGAGAGCAAGCCAATTAGTAATTGATTTGCAAATGAGTGCACCTAAATCTAGAGTAAAAATGACCTATCATGAGATTCTAGGTGCCCGAAATGTTGAATTTTGACCTACTCAAAGTTAAATACAGTGACAATATGTAATTTTGAGACTGTAAGCTTTGCAAATCAGGTTATGCCCAAACTTAAAGCAAAAAATGACCAATTTTAAACTCTTGTATGCCTAAAATTTTGAATTTTTATATTGTCAAAATTGAATATAGAACAAATATGTGATGCTCACACAGTAAGATGATTATCAAATCAGCTTGTGTTCTCAAAAATGGCAAGGAAATCAGCTTGCACCTGAATGAGTAAAATGATCTATTTTAGGAGTAATGGATACAGAAAATATTCAACTTTAGCTTCTCAAAGTTGATCAGGGGATGGGCATATATGTGACTTTTCAGAGCACAAGCTGAGTTGCAAAAACCAGAACAAGAGCATTTTCAGGAGAATTAACAAAGGGGCACTATTTTGGTAATTTCACTGCAAAAAATAAAAAAGGCATTTTCAGGAGAAAACTAAAGGGACACTTATTCGTAATTTTTTATTATAGGGGAGCCTATTTGGTCATCATAAATAAGATTACACTTTAAGCTTGATGTATTTATAGACTCCAAACTAACTACCTAATCTAAAAATTGGGAAACTAGAGCAAATAAATATAAGACTGGGTTGCGAGTGCCCATCATAAATAAGATTACACTTTAAGCTTTATGTATTTATAGACTCCAAACCAACTACCTAATCTAAAAATTGGGAAACTAGAGCAAATAAATATAAGACTGGGTTTCGAGTGCCTACTCTTTCTAACAAACTGAAATCATAAACCCAAAACGTTCTTACCTCTGTTGTACCTGGACCTAATTTTCCAGCAGAAGCTGCAACTTCAAAACACTTTTTCCTGTTCAGCAAACAAAATTATTTGCAACTTAATCCAAGGATCAACTTAACATTAGCTAAGGGAAAAGTTGCATCCTGATATTGTTGTAGCAAAAAGTCCTTTTTTTTTTTGTAGAAGTATACATTATTAAGCTCAAAGTGAATACGCTAAATATAATTAAAACAATATACCAGATTTCTTATCGGCAACAAGAATGGCCATTTTGATCCACAAACAAGAAGGATTATATGCATATTTGAAAACAAGTATTCAAACTTTATTTCAAATCATGCTAATGCTGGCTGTGACAATGAAGACAAGGGGGAAAAATGGATTATGTACCCTAAGCTCAGAAGCATAATCACAGTTACATCGTTCATGTTGTTTATAGTCATGTGAAGAATCCAACAAGGAACACTAGCACGAATTCAGTTACGATAACAATGACTTGACAGTCACACGGAAGCCTACTAGAACGAGCTAACATTGTTTCCAGTGGAAAGATAACCTCAAAAAGATGCATACGTAGATGAGAGGAGGCTCACAGGATGCGTATGGGCTTGACGACACCGTAGAGAGAATCAATCACGCCCGTGACGCCCTGGCGAACCTTTTGCACAGGAAAAGGGTTAGTACAGCCCAATTCGACTCTGACTAGAGAACTAGGAACAAGAGAAGAGATCAAGTTTTTCACCTGAATATTGACGGTTCCGGTGACAGTGACTAGGATCTTCTGATATGAGATGGGAGCAGAGAGCGCAGTAACGATCTTGCCCTGGATCAATTCCTGGATAGAAGCGAAGAGAGAAAGAATTCGTGATAAGGATAATGAAAACCGAGGAGGTGAAGAAAGAGAGATTACTAACTCCGGGGTGGTAGACGCGGCTGGGACGGGAAAGCTTCAGCTCTATCTTCGACATCGCAGCCGCCACAACACGGCCTCCGGCCAGCGTCGCCGTCTCTCCTCCATGGGATGAAGTAATAGCCCGAGGGCGGGTTGGAAATGCAGAGCCACGATCCGACCCGCGATCTGAAACGGTGCGGGTCGGACCAGAGTGAGACGAATCTGACGAAATTAGACAAAAAAAAAAAAAAAAAATTTCAATCTGTCCGTTTTTTCTAAAAGAATAATGTTTTTATTTTTTACAACCAATAAACCTTTTTAAATTAATGGTGTGATGTGGCATAGATATGTCGAGCTCACTGAGTTTTCTGTCACAGCAGAATTGTACCTACACAGAGATGGACACGTGTGTGTTAGTGGACTAATGCAAAGTTACCCGGTGATAATCTTCCATTGTACCTACACATAAAATTGTACCTACGGGGTGTTCCTCGATGTATGTGATAATCTTTTATTATTTATCTTTTAATTACTTGTTGTTTCCTTATCTTATTCAGTTCAGTTCAATTTCCATTTTAGCGCTACAACATTTAAGTGTGTTGTAGCAGCTATGATTCATAGCTTCTATGACATCCTAATATAAGGACATTATAGTAGCTACGATTTAGTAGTAGCTACAATGACAGTAGCTACTATAACGTTGGTAGTTACTACAAAATTATAGCAGCTATCTAATCATAGCTATTATAAAATTTTAGTCTAAGCATTTTGTAACATCTACAATTCGATAGCTGTTATAACATCAGTAGTTACTACAACATCGATAGCTGC
>JBBPFP011286360.1:0-10185 GCA_037974795.1 Kaempferia galanga
TCATATGTTTATATGCATTATGTATTTTTATGCTATGCATAAGATGTTATATGTCTCTCAAATGCATGTGACGTATGGATTTAGTGAGTAGGAAAGAGCTTACTAAGTTTCATACTTATAGTTTGTTTGCTTATGTTGCAGATCAACATAGAAATTACTAAAGAAAGGGAAGCTGCAGGAAGGGCTAATGTGTGTGGTGGTGACTTGGCTGATCGATCCATTTTAGTGCCATTTATAGACTTAGCACTTACTTTTATAAGAAAGCATGTGTTATACCTTATACTTGTTACTTGTTATCTCTATTGAAGTTTATTTAAGACATGGATGCTACTAGATGTTACATGATTAATATTTACACTCCTTCTCCTTTGCATATGATTATATTTATGTTTTATTTCCGCTGCAATGTTTTAGATTCATATGCAATAAGTTAAATTAAGTAGGAGTAGTAAGGTAATGGTAACGCGCCGCCCTGACGGTAAGGGGCGGGCGTTACAAGACCCATAAATATTTGGTTAGGAGAATATTTGATCATGGGATTTGAGATATTTATGGATAGGGATATTTGATTAATGATGTAGATGTGGGGAGCACAAATATTTGGAAGAAATATTTGGTATTATTATGGATGCTCTAATGAAACTGTGAATGGAGATGTACTTACAAGGTAGGGTTGCCTTGATAGTAGTATCAAGATGAGATCATTTGTAAATTAATAATGATCGAGTAAATGTATCCATCATTTACTAAACCTATTGAAAGCCAGATAAGAATTTATTTGTTGAATTTAGGATTAGACATTGTGTATGTCTGGATCAAAATCTTTACGATATTTAATTTGTGAAAACAATGCACTCTTTATTAGTAAAGAGAATAATATTGTAGCATGTGATTCATACCACATGTGCTATAGCGAAAATAAGTTGAATAGGAGAATGGATCCCTACTTCTCTACTATGTGAGACTTTTGATATTATAAGATAATCTCAATTTTACCTTCAATGACTCTTTTGTTGTCCACTTGAAGTTCTAATTATCGATTGCTTCTTTAGTATGTATCCTAATAACTATACTTGATTCGGTTTATGAAGCATGACTAAGAAAGTGTTTGAGTAAAATACATCAATTCTAGCTAAAAAGGAAGATTAAAATAATTTTTACAGTTTTATGTTTATTCACAGGTCTACCAATTAGAATTTTTTTATATTAAAAATATGATTATGAATAATTGTAATCATTGAAGAATTTGAAAATGCTCTTGACATAATAATCATTATGATGAATTTAGAGATGTTCATATTTATGTAAATAATTTTATCTAGGATAAATCTAAAATATTGATGTTTCCAATTTATCTTGAAGAGCGATTATGTAAAGTATGACAACTTTCTACTTTAATCGCTCAATATACTTGTTGTCGCATAAACTATTTTTTTCCAAGTATGAATTAAATATTCTTAAATGGTCTTTATGACTTGATTCTTATATGATCTTGGTGGATCGACTTGGTCGAGTGGGAGATGTTGATAGTGAATGACGACAACTGCAAGTGCAATTACCATAACTCCTCTATTATAGTTAATATAATTGCTCTTGTTTTCCACAATATATAAGTGGCTAACTAAAAGAGCAAAGAAAGGAAAACAACAATTAGGAGGAATTTAAGTCATGAGTTTTCATAGTGATTCATCGTAATCATCTTTATGACAGCAGATACAAACATAAGAAGATGAAACATCAATTGCTACAATTTTCCTAATTTTTTTAATCTCTCTTTAATTTGTATATAACAACTTTTCTCTCTTTTCTCTCAAATTAAACTAAATTTCTCTCACCTCTCTCATATGATTGCATGCAACAATCAATACTGATTGTTAACTATATTATAGTAGCTACTGCGTAATAGCAACTACAACGTATAACAGTTACTGTGTATCAGCTCTATAACGTTATAGTAGCTAGTACAACGTTGTAACAGCTACTACACAGTTGTAGCAGTTGCTACCTACTACACATGTTATAGTATTAGTACCATAGTGATTGTTGCATGAAATAATAGGAGAGAGAAAAAAAATTTATTTTAATTTAAAAGGAAAAAGAGAAAAGTTATTTAGTTTAATTTAAAAGGAAAGAGAAAAGTTATTGCATACAGATAAAAAAAGATTAAAAAATTAAGTTTTGGCCACCTAAGATCGTCCACGCCGAATGTCACTCATGGTCGCATATATATATATACTACAATCAACCCGCTAATGTTCAATGGTGTTCAAATATGACCAGTTGTGTTAATTTTACAAAATAAGTATAATTTTATTTTATTTCGTTTTTCTTTTTGCGTTTCTTCCTTCATTCTATTTGCTTTCCGCAGAAGCAAACGTAACATGTTATTTTCAAGCTGTTTCAGATTTATTGATTCTCAAGTTTCTGAGACACATATGCCTACCCATCCAATTTGCTCCAGCATCAACCAATGAAGAATTTAATTTGTGAGATTCTTCAACATGATGCATACCCAACCATCCAACAATATTTGTCTCACGAGCTATAGTGCAACTTTAAGGCCCTCAAGCAGTTTGTCAAGCATCCATGTACAGTTCGAATTTAGTTACAGTGTACTGCGTGACATTTTTCTCTAGTAAGATGAAAAATCTAGGACGTTGGCTGCTGGACAAGAAGCTGCTCACTCATGGTGGCCGATCTGGTAGCTAGGTCGGCCGTCCATCTCCACGACTAGTTGGACCGAAATCTCTGATACCGGATTATTAAACAAAATATTTACCCACAGAGCAAAAGCCTTACAACCTTCCTGAGGAATTGTGCTAGCTCTTGAAAATATAATCACAAGTATCGATCGATCGGCACAACCTAAAGCTCTGCGTCAAAGTCGACAATGATTTCTGCCACCAAGATGCACGTCGGCAAAAACTGAAGGTCGATTTAGTGGAGGACGTTGGAGGTGCACGAAGATACATGTCACGGTCATTATTGATTCCCCATTTGAAAAAGATGAAAGATCTACGATCTTGGTTGATGGAGAAATGGGCAAAAAGGAAGAAGAAACCAAGCGGAAAGAAGCAAAAGGACAGTGTATGGAGCCCCCTAAATTTGCCTTAGCTTCTCCCTCCCCTAGCTCGATAACATTGCTACAATCGAGTGCAACTCAGCCTCCAGTCCTGTTCAAACCCCAATATTAAATACGCATTTTCTTCGTGTCCCTTTCCCTTTTCTCTCTCAAGCTCATGGTGGCAATGAAAGCCACATCTCCATGAGCAGTGCCTAATCATGTTGTGGGGGACTCGCGTAGATGAGAGCAACAGCTAGCTAGCTCGATCGACTGCGAGGGTATCATAAGGAGGAAGAATTAAGGGCCAGTAAAAATGCTTCTTTTTTACCATCACATACGTCCATGTGAGTAGGAGAAGGAAGGAAGGAAGGAAGCGGCTATAAATTTGTAGTAACAATTGCTGCTAGCTTTTGCTGTCCTGATCAAACATTCTCCTTTCTCTCGGCCCCTTCGATTATCCTTCACTTTCCAAACCCTAGATTGGTAAGATGGGAATCGCATCGGTGTATATATTTCTCCACTTACACCAGAGCTTGTCAGGAAATCGAACCCATGATCTTTTGTTTCGATGGTAGGAATTTAACCGAAGCAGCAGCTGCAGCTGGGGTTGCAGGATGGGGCGAGGAAAGATCGAAATCAAGCGCATCGAGAACACGACCAACAGGCAGGTGACCTTCTGCAAGCGCCGGAACGGTCTTCTCAAGAAGGCCTACGAGCTGTCCGTCTTGTGCGACGCTGAGGTCGCACTCATCGTCTTCTCCAGCCGCGGACGCCTCTACGAGTACGCCACCAGCAGGTGAGCCGTAGTTCGTTTAAAGATCATTTCTTTTTCTCTTTTCAATTAATCTCGTTGCATTTTGCCTTTCTATGCAACGTACAAGGGAATAGGCAGTCAGCAAGCTGAAGGTGTTTGACGGTTTTTCCCACTGAGACGAAGACTAAATTAGAAACCGTCTCTACTTTTCTTGAAAGGAAGATTGGTGCCGATCCTCTTAGATCTCAATGCCATTTTTGTCTTTGGCCTTCGAAGTTGAGATCTGAACTGGTTAGGAGGAGTAGATAGATCAAATAAACGCAAGGGCCTCGCTTAGATATATGTTTAGATAGATTTAGTACTTGTGAGCTTACATGCATTTGCTAGCACGGTGGTCCTCTTCTTTCTCCATTTGTGCTTTCTTTCCGTTCTCTAAGGCTGGTGCTTGGTGTCGTAGTATGTTATTGGAGTATGCTTGCTTTGTTGGGCGGAAGCACTGAGCTGATCCAGGTGCAGCAGCTAGAGAATACAGTAGGAATAGTAAAGGTGATGTCCAATATTAGTTGGAGCATATACGCTTCATTCTTCCAAGTTCTACCTCCTCATTTTGATCTTGCAAGCTCAATTTGTCACTTCCTCTCTCTTTCTTTTTCTCCTTCCTTTACCATCCTTCATCCTTCCTCGCTCATCTCTTCCCCTTTTCTCTTCAGTTCAAGTCACCCATCAGTGGAAGAAAGCCTACTCTAAGAGCTGTCACGCTCTCTCTAGCCCCATTCCTTAACCAATTAAAGTACCACCAGCCTTTCCCCATATGTCACACTAGCTACTCCTGTTCCTCACTGCGTGTGTATTAGGGTTCTTCATTCGCTTTATTCCCCATTCTACCCCCTCCTAATTAATAATAAGTTTTAGGGCACTTAATTCACTTCATTTCCCTGTCAGCCTCTCTCTTAATAAGTTTACGTTAAGCCAAAAGGGTTGCAGACGCAGATTAAGAGTAGGGATAACGTAGACTGTGCCGGAGATGTTGCATAGGAAATATAAAAATGGTTTTACTTAATTACTTGTGCTGTGGGTACCTCATGGGCTCCAAGTACACACAGAGCAGGGTAAAAGAACGCATCGTAGGTATTACACGGAAGGTAATGAATGTCATCATCGGTCATGGAAGCCCACTCGGCTATGGGCGGAATATCAGCCAATCATATCATGGGATCGCGAGATAACGTGGCAGATAAGGGCCAATAGGATCCTCGAGGAAAATAAGGTTGGTGCAAAGGCCAATTGTTTGTGTGGTTAAGGGCGACCTTGGAAATAGGGGCTCCTTCTGCACGCAGCGTCTAGCTCCAGGAGCAATTGGTTGTCTTTTGCAGAGATCTGCGGGTGGCTTCTGGAACTCGGTATTTATTTTTGGGGTGGGGAAATATATATTGAGAATGCCTCCAAATATTAAACATTTTACCTTTGAAAAGTTATAATGATGTATATGTTTCTGAAATGTGATGGATGTTGACTGGAAAATATTTTGCCCACCCTGTTTGCACATAAGATACTTGAATATACTTTTCTTCGGCAGCTTCTAATCGTATTGTAGTATCTTAATGATTTGCTACTCTTATATGACATTCAAAACGACTCTAAAACAGTGTGTAAGAGGATATGTATGCAAAGTTCTCAATTGGACGTTTATTTTCCTTTTTGATTGTAGTGCGCGAACGACAATTGAGAGGTACAAGAAAGCCTGCAGCGATACCGCCAACAGTGGGCATGCTTCAGAAGTCAATGCTCAGGTAACATTTTCTTGATTCTCCATCCATTCAATAACCCATAAAGTTTTAGACATAGATAATTAAAATGGAAATGAATGTTGTTGCAAAGAACCAACTTGATTAACTTTGACCTGATTTTTTCTCTTTGCTCAAGATACATGCATCCACTTGATTATATATCAAACAATGGATGTAGATCTCCCAATCGTTTTATGACATGGAATTATAAGGTTTATATACTTCTCTTTGTCATTTCCACTCTTTAATTAGCTTCCTATTTTCAGTTGGCAATTTTTTCCCCATTTTTGTTAGTGTCGCTTGTGGAATTCGACCTCCTTGATTAGGAGATACTAGAATAACTATATATATATAGAGAGAGAGAGTGTTTCCCTTAGCCCCCCTCTCTCTCTCTACAGAGGGGGTGCGTCCGGGTAACAAACTCATATACATATATATAGTCTTCATACCCTCCTTATCTTATGGTGTTGAGCACTATGTGTAATTTTTTTAAATTTGTGTAACTTTAATACTATAACTCAAATACTTAATTCTAAATCTTAAATTCTAAACTATAAACTCTAAAAAAATAAAGAAAAAAATATACTTTATGGTCACATAAGAAAGTAGGATTATATATATATAGAGGATCTTATGCCGCATACTAGCTCCATGAGCATCTAATTTTTTTTTTTCAATTCTAATTTTTTTTTACTTAATACTATATATCCTTAAACTCTAAAGATAAAATCCTAAATGGTATACCCACAAATTAAAAATAATAATAAGAAAACTACGCATGGCCTTAGCAGGTCCGAAGCAAAGGTCTGCAAAATATGTTCAACCCTTTTATGAAGGGGTAACCAAACAAAAGTGAGCAATTCATGTCAATTGGCTATGCCACATAAGGAAAGTCTTAATTATGTATTTCTAATTCTCCTCCTTCTCCTCGGTTAATACACAAAAAATTAATTCTTTTATATATGAAAGGATTAATTATAAATGTTGTCAGTTTTAACAAGTCTACGAGGAACATTCAGTTTTAGTAAATATAACATAAACTTTGAATTTTGTAACAATTTTATTTTTAAAGAATAATTCATGAAAAAAAATTACTTAATTTTTTCACGTGACGTCATATAGCATTTTGATATGTATAAAACATCATAAAATATTCTTTAACTACAAAATATTAAAATTATATCAAATTTCGACTATAAAACCTTTTTGTACCAAATTATGTTTAAAGTTGTAGAATTATTTACGGAAAAAGTAACATTCATATATCTAAAAGGAAAAGACAATCAATTTATTGAATTGAGAATGGGGCTATTTTAGAGGTGTTGATGTGATATCTTAGGATGTTGATTTATAAAAGCACTAGTTAAATCTTGTAGGATGCATTTCAATTTGATTAATGAATTTATATTTGCACATAAATAAAATTGAGAATGTCCTAGTTTAGTTACAAAGAGATAAATTTATTGGAATCTCAAAAATTGGTTCACGATCTATTGATTAGTTCTTTATGAAATAATTTTTCTAAAATTTGAGGATGCCTTGTCTCTCAAACTTTTGAATTTAAATTAGTTTATCTCAAAACATCTTTTAGGAAGGATTTTTATTAAAACTTACACAAATATTATACAATATCAATGATTACTACAAATTTAGAAAATAGTTAGATTTTAAAATTATATTATTGGTTCAATAGGTATAGTAGTGAAGATTATTTATAAGCACTCCCACAGATGTGGTGAGCAGTGGTAAAGCAGTTAGGGGAACATCTCTAAGTATGGATTAATTGTGCTCTGAATTTATCAATAAGCAAACTAGAGGGAAGACAATCTATATCCGGATTAGTCAGATGAAACTTGAAGATTTATGTGAGAAATATAAACCAAAGATAGATAAGGATAGACTTCCCATATAGTAAATTGTATTAAAAGGGAACAAATGTAAGACAGTGTGCTAGTTGACATAAAAATTTAATTACATGAGTCCCCTTTCCAATAAATGTGATTTCTCTTTTGAGAGATAGAGGGAGTTCAAAAAGTTGTAATAATATTTTTCGCAAGGAGTACAATTTTCTGAAGCAAAAATTTTAGGGACAACTTTGACAAGTTCAAGAATAAACAGATTAGGAATTTAGAAGCAAGGCTAACAAATTGTGATTTTGATCAAAGATATCAGGAATTTAGTAGCAGAACTAGCATTGAAATAGATCTAGATAATAATTCAAATTAAAATTTATGTAATTTGACACTAAATGTAAATGAAAAAGATAAATTACTTGCACAAAATTCATGTAGAATATTTCTTGATTTCCGCCTAAAATCTCCTCCTTATCTAAGCTTTGTTATGTTGTTTTACAAACTATTTTGATAATATAGTGTTCTTTAAGTAAAAGATAGTTCGGTGCATGAAGTTTTCATTAATGTAGGTCTCAAGAAAGGGTCTATGGTGCACATTCTTACTTTGGATTGTAAGAGATAATTTTCGTGACTTAAACCCGTAACTTTGAGATCACAGGATAATAATATTAACGTTACGCCAATTCCCTTTCAATGATCTTTACCCTTTTTTCTCTTTATTCTTATATTAATAATCACATCAACAATTCATATATGTAAGAGCTAGTTATAAAAATTAATAATTAACTCATAAATCTTCATGTATCACTCGCTATCTTGGGCTATACTCATGCTATAATTTACAATAACTATATTTACCTTTTTGAATAAGTTAAATAAGTAAGTTTTATTTACTAAATGTAAATTTTTAAAAAGCTGCCCTAACATTTAATGTTTCTCAAAAAGTGTCGCCTGACCTCACTTTATAAATTAAACAACTAAAAGACATGTTTCTCAACATGTCTTACTTTTATCTGTGCTCTCGGGATGGTCTAATGATGAGTACATGAAGTATTATCATTAATGAAGTCTAGGACTCAAATTTTGACATAGCCGAGGTAAATATCTTCCTTATGTGCTAGTCCCTATTCTAAGTGCTAGTAGCCACCCGTGATTTACCTCCTCCGTGTTGGCCCTGAGACGGATTGACGGGAGCGCTGGGGGCGTACGAAATTGCCTTTTGCCACCATGGTCTTACTTTTGTCTTTCCTACCCAAAATGCTTCATTAAGTAATAATTATTTTTAGAAAAACAATTACCTAATTATTTTTAAGGAATAATAAATTTGATTTTAATTTTAAAAATTTTAATCTATAAAACAATTTTAACCAACAATATTTAATAGCTTAAACAACTAATTTCAAAAAGAATAGGAAAATTATATATATTTAGGTAGTTTTCTGTGTATGAATCCATTCATGATGATGCCTTTGTTTGTAACCCTATTTTTAAAATGATAAAAAATTTACCAATTTGTTTTTAAAAGAACTTTGGTATAACTAAGTGTGCCCTCTACTTCTCTAAATCATAGAATAAACTTGTTGATAAACTTTATTAATTTGCATGTCACGAAATTAATGGGTTAGTATGAGCTTCATAATTAAGAAGTTAGTGAGCTAGTGCATTTTCCACTATTGAGTTAATAGGTTTGTAATTATTTTTATGATTGAAAAGTTAGTGGGTTAGTCATTATTTCTAATGTATTTTTTATTATATATTTTTTCTATTTATAAGTTGTTATTAATGGCCTAAAATTTATCTCTCTTGCTACCTTTAATGTCTTGAATTATATTGTTTATTAAACAAAAGGACCAGAATGTATTCATGAGTGCATTAGAAATTAAATTGAATCCTTTTTACTTTTCAATTAAGTAGTTTTTATCAAAACATCTCTTGATCAACCCATAACTCATTTTAACTCAATAAATAAATATATTAAGACATATTCACTTTCAAAAATCTAATGATACCTCTTATTTGTCAAAAGCTATTAAGTTTCAATCTTTTAAGAAATTAGAAAGAAAAAGTAAATTTTATATAAGAAAATAGTATTTTCATGGTGATCTGCAATTCCAAATAAGAAAATAAAACTAAATTTATACATATATATTGGATCTTATTTTATGTCTTCAAGCAATTTATGTCTAAAGTGTTTTTTAGACTAAAATACTTTTAGAGACAAACTAAAGCTAGATTTGAATACACATTTTGTGGCATAGTAGAGCTTTAAGAATACATATTTAGTTTTATTTTTTTAATTTAGAGTTGATTTAATTAATTAATTAATTTTGTAAATCAAAACTATTGCGTGGATGTTAAAGTTAGAATTGTCAATTTAAATGGTCTGTCGGATTGGTTCACCCCATTAAATAATTTAAGTGGATTGAGTTGTAATTTTATCAACCCATTTTAAGATAGTTTAGGCGGACCGACCCGCTTGGGCTGTGACCCATGCTAGTCAGCCCATGATGGACTCAAATAGGGCCCACGGGAAGGAAGAGAAAAAACTAAAAAATTAAAGTAGAAAATTTAATGGGTTAATGAGCTTGACCAATATCCATAATCTAAACTTAAAAATTTTAAACTTTTATATATATATATTTTATATTTTTTGGCAGGCTCGTAAGTTGGGTCATCTAATCCGTAACCTACTTTAAATGGAGTTGAATTAAATTGGATTAGAGATTT
>JBBPFP011286470.1:0-10185 GCA_037974795.1 Kaempferia galanga
AAACATCTTTAATAATCAAATATAATATACATTTATATTTATATTTAAAAAATACCGAAACTCTATCGGCACGATACAATACCGAAACCGAAACAGTGGTGTTCAAGTCTGGGACCGAAACTTCGGCATGGGTCGAGATTTTAAACTTTGGTTGCAGGATCAAAGTTAATAAGTCAATTGACTAATCGTCACATTCAATTGATTAATATGTCTAGTCAACTAAGGAGTCAATTTAAGGCAGAAAACTTACACAAGCTAATTAACTAATGGTCACATTCAGTCGATTAATATGCCAAATTAACCCGAGTCAATTGAAGGAAACTCGCAACAAAAAGCTTCCAAGTCAACTGAGCTAATAATTTTAAATTCAAATAAGTTTGAGTTAATTGAATTGAACTTCGACAAGTTTAAATTTAAATTATTATAATTTTTAAACAGGATATTGTCTAAAGAAATCAATAATTATCACCATGAGTCCACTGATGATGTTAAAAAAAACAACTAATGAAACAATCATCAAAACGTTCCATCACAAATAGATTTGTTTCATAATATGTATAGTGTCATACTCGATCTTACACAAAGGTGAAATCGCCCTAACTACATTAGAGTTGGGATATGATCATAAAGTCGAGCTCTGATTATTAAGCTATCATGCAAATAACATCTAATATATATTTCACAAACAAACAATGAATGATGTCATTCTAATTATCAATTCACTATTTGTGAATAACCATAAACATAAGAGGTCCTAAGATCTAGTAAATCAAAGTCAATTTAAGGTGGAGTGTGAAGGACCCTAATGTAATTATAGGGACATAATTGTGAATAACATATATTCAATAAAATGTAGCATACAATGATAAATAATATATATACGGCTAGAAGGGATTGTCAAGGTAATTAAGCCTAATCTTTCTCTATCTACACTAGGAAAGGTCTTATAGATTGCAACCATGACCATCTCCCATGGTAAAAAAAACATAAAAATTATAGATACAGATTAGGAAAATTCTCCTATAGATAAATGATCCACGTTGGATTATCATGTTCTTTAGATAGACAATTTAATATCTTCAAAAAAAAAACAAAAAAGAAAACTAATGGTGGCTAGGTGAAGCATATAGACAAAAGTATAAGGTTATGGCTCTTGCCATGTGGAAGCTTACGTAATAGCTCAAAGAGTTGATGTCTGAGTCAAGAATATTCTCATCGGACCTACAAAGCTATATTAGGAAAAGTAAAATCACATGTATATTACATTCTATCTTGTACTCTTGTGAGATCAAAATATATTAAGATTGATTACCATTTTATAGGGAAATGATGTAATCTAAGAAATCATTACTTCATTTATATGCTATTTTATTGATTAGTCGACTTTGTTGTTCTAAGTCTTTGAGACGCTTAACTTAATTACATTTGTAACAAACTGAGATTTCTCAATATACTTGAAGGATAGTTAGGAACAAAATTGTAGATATACAAAGATGTATTTGTATATATACAAGTCACAGGGGTATAAATGTAAAATCAAAACATGGTGATGAATGTGAAGGTAGAGGTGACTACTTGAGGAAGAAATTCATAATAATTTTCCACATTTTAGACAAAGATGTATTTGTATATATACAAGTCACAGGGGTGTAAATGTAAAATCAAAATATGGTGATGAATATGAAGGTAGGGGTGACAACTTGAGGAAGAAATCCCTAATAATTTTCCACATTTGAATAATGAACTTCCCTCATTTCGCAAGTTCCAAGAGGTTATGTAAATCCTTGAGAAAGATGACAAAGTATTCTTTGAAGGCATTTCATGCACTCAGTGAAGTTGATATAGCAACATTGATGGTAAGTGTTGTTCCATACATGTAATGCCTCAGCATGTTATTATGCAGCAACTCCAACTTTAATGCTTGCGAAGCATGTTTCACCGGTGCCAAGGAAGAAATTTATCAATGAGAATTTAGAGAATTCAGAAAATAACTACTTGAAAGAGGTGTGACTCCTCATTGGGGACTGGGTGCTCTGTTTTTTAGGTTCCTTGTTGAACTAGAAAGTCACAGCAAACAAACAAGGGGTACAAGATTTAAAAAAATAAATCGCTGAAACAGAAAACCTTCCACATAGGCTTCTACACATCAAGTAATGAAGTTGCAAAAAATTTATTATTATTATTATTTTTTTGCCTAAGTTGTAAATAATACTTGAAACAAATCAGGAATAATCTCAGGCAGTCATTCTAAAATTTAATGAAGCATCTTTTAAGGGATGTATGAATAGAAATCGTAAAAGAAAGTACCTGCCCATAATCATATTCACAACAAGTTTCATTTTTGCTCCATTTCCTACATCCCCAAGGAAGAACGATCTTTTTCCTAGTACATCAAAGGCAGGTACAACTTCATCATACAATGCCTGCATTGGGATCCAATACAACAAAGTCATGATTATGATCTACTTTCTAAACCCACATGATAATGACCAGAGAAATTTTCTGCCGTATTCATAAGTGTGAAAAGAAGTAACTCATCCTAGTATATACATGAGAACAATTACTAAATCTACACAAATTAAGAGAGAATTTATTGATTAAATGCATGATTTCAAGTGTCAATTGGTATTTGATCAGCCTGACCGAAACATATCATACCAATCAATACTGCCATCACAGCTAAATGTCATTATGTTTCCTGTGCTGACACAGTTTTAGTGATTTCGATCAGAATAGGGACTGTATTTGGCCAATATCATACTGAATCAAATGAGATAAGATTCTCCTCTTCTAACTCAATTTTTAATTCCATTTGTCAATGATGGGGAAAATATGAACTACTACAAAAATTGGAGAGAGAAAAGGGAAAGCATCAATAGGAGTACCAGTAGCAACAAAGAAGAATGATATTAGATTCAAAGAAACCAAGATGTATCCATATCCTATAATTGTGCTTGTTCTAGTTCTAGATCCAATGAGAATCCAAGTCCAACCCCAATGGTTGAAGATATATCTATGTACACATGGAGATATCAATTTCAGTAGCAAATGCCCTTAGAAAGTTATTTAATCTCTAGATTTTGCTAAGCAGATACAAGAATCAATGCACTTATCGAATGCACGCCAAAAATTTTGGTATTATTAAAATACAATCATTAGATAAGATTTCATTATATTTTACAACTTATAGCTCTAAAATTTTGATTAATTTGTTTCCTAATTACTGCCTTATATTTGATGGTTCTAAGTGGAAGACTGTTATAGGATTAAAATTCATTTGTTGGCATGCTTCAAAGCATGCTATAGCATTGAGTTTCAGCACAACAAAAAACTAAAACCATTTTGCTGAAAAGATACTTTAAACATTAAACCTTGATTCACATAGCAATTTTGTTATAGTGACAACATCAGATAAATGGAAGAGAATCTAGATCATTAAAAGGTATAGGATACGGAAGGTAAGAAAATCATCATATATTTCAGAATATTAGTTTTTTCTCTCAATCTACATGTTCTAGCATGAAAACTTATAAGTTAGCGAAATGTGGAAGTATTTAAACATTGCTTACCTTACCCAATCAAATCAACATAAGGGGCTGTTCAATAGCCTGTTATTTTATCAGCAACAGAAATATATCCATAAGCAATTAAACTACTGAGATTTGGTAGTCGTTATATTACCTTCTCACCGGCTGCTAGAATTATTAGCTGACCATCTTCAGCAGGCTTTTTGCTGCCCGACACTGGAGCTTCAAGAAAACTGCCACCCTTCTCTGTAATTGCCTGAGAAAGAAAACAAGTAAATTTCAAGTTGGGAAACTAGCATTTCAGATGCAAAGATCTACTCAGTTCAGTAATAAACAAAATCATCAGGAACAAAGAATTTAAAATTAAAAGTAATGACCAATTACATCTTAGTGGTTATTAATTGAGTTTAGTGTAACATCAAATGATTAATCTGATGGAAAACAGGTTGCAAATGAAACAATAGGATTAAAATTATTGATAGTATGTTAGCTCTCAAGGATTTAGCTATCTAGTTAAAAGAAACAGCAGGGACACCACTTGCACACAAATTTTAAAAGGAGAAATTGGCTACAAGCATTCCAAATCTCGGAACACTTAGATATGAATTCCCCAAGTTTGGCTGTCAGTATCATCTAGGTTTTCAATTGCTGGACAGGATTTTCTCCACCATTGTGGGTTCCTTGAGGTCGAAGTTTCAAGAAGGCATTCATTCTTCCTGATCTGTTCTATTCAGAGATCTTTCCTCAGCTTCCTCAACCTCAGTGACAAACTAAAGCATTACTAGCTTTCCTGGAAGTTTTTGATATTGGTCACATTGATCCAATGTATTGATCGATATCCTTGATGGAGGGCAAGAACACAACCGAGGTACCTTTTACTACTACATGTGCCTCTAGATCTCTGAGTGTCATGTTTACTCGAGACTTGTGTTGTAATGTGATTTTTTATTGTGACAAGATTCATGGAAGATGATTGAACATACTAAAGAATGGGATAGGCGTAACCATCTTGAAATATAGGTAATGTCAGCCATTACCAAAGTGAGACAAGTTAGCTTCTTTAGTTTAGAACTTTATTCATCAAATAATAATAAAATTAAGCTTCACCACAACCAACTTGACATCCACCATTTAAAACCATTAAAATTTTGTTTCCATCCTTATTCATTAAAAGAAAGTTCTAATATATATGCTCTAATAATCAAAGAAGTCAAAAAAGTATTTGCTACCAAAGCATCCTCGGTTCGTCCATAAATCAACTTTTTTGACGTGGCTCTAGAAGAATTAGCTAGTGAGCTTCCACTAATGTGTAAAATTTAGCATACTATTGATTTTAAGACAGGTTCACAACTACCCAATCTACTAGTCTATCAAATGAATCCAAGTGGTCACACAAAATTGAAAAGGCAGTGGATGAACTATTGTCCAAAGTTTTCATCCGGGAAAGTCTAAGCTCATATGTTGTCCTTGCATTGTTGATGCTGAAGAAAGATGGTAGCTAGCGCATGTGCATCGACAATAATGCAATCACCCTCAAATATAAATTTTCAATTCCTCACCTCGATGATATGTTGGATACGTTGGCTAGTTCTTGCATTTTTCAAAAATTAATTTGAAAAGTGTGTATCATCAAATATGCATAAGGCACAGAGGTGATGGAAGAAAGCTTTCAAGACTAAAGATGTCCCCTATGAATGGTTTGTCATGCCTTTTAGTCTTTCCAATGCTCCTAGCACATTTATACGCTTTATGAATTAGATACTACAACAATTTATTGAAAGTTTCTTGTTGTTTTTGATGATATCTTAATTTACAACAAAAGTAAAGATCATCTTACCTATTTGCAACAAGTTATGAGAGTTTTTCGCAAAGAGAAGCGCTATATAAATTTAAAGAAATGCTCCTTTATGACTTCATCTGTGGTATTCTTGGGTTTTGTGGTGTCATCGAGTGGGTCAGAGGCAGAACTAGACAAGATAAAAATCATCCAAGAAAGGTTGTTGCCTAGGACACTACAAGAAGTCATAAGTTTTCATGGCATAGTAACATTTTATAGGCAATCCATAAAAATATTAAACATTATTATGACCCCTATAACTGATTGTACGAAGAAATGCCAGTTTACATAAACCACACAGCTTCACAAGCCTTATAAGACAATGATTGGTCAAAGCACCAATTCTTCGACTACCAGAATCGGAGACATATTAAGTCAAGGAGGGCATACTATTACATATTTTAGTGACAAGTTGAATGAGGTAAAACAATGTTATTCCACTTATGACAAAGAATTTTATGCAGTAGTTTAAGATTTGTATTATTAGCGGCACTACTTCCTTCCACAAGAGTTTATTTTATATTCTGATCACCAAGCTCTTTAATATATCAACTCTTAGCAAAAACTAAGAGTTGCGGCTTTGATTGCTGGACATCAAAACAAAGACTTCCTAGATTTTCGCTGCATAATGCTTATCTCTTTAAAGGAACTCAATTTTATTAATCGAATACTTCTCTTCAGGAACAAATAATATGGGAGTTACTTGCTAGAGAAGTAGCAAATCATTTTGGAAGTGATAAAATTATTGCAATGGTTGAAGATCATTTCTATTGGCCTAGCCTTAAGAAGGATGTGACCAAGATTGCCTTTCAGTGTCACGCACGCCAATTATTTAAAGGAAGAAAGAAAATTACTGATTTATATATGCTTCTATCTTTTGCCATACAAGTCATGGCAATATCTAAGCATGGATTTTGTGCTTGGTTTGCCTAAAACCATGTAAATGACTCTATATTTGTGGTGGTGGATGGTTTTCAAAAATTGCCCACTTCATTCCAAACTCAAAAACTTCGGATGTTGTTCAAATTGCTAAACTTTTCTTCAAGGAAGTTGTTCATGTTCATGGGTTGCTATTAACAATTGTTTCAGACCAAAATGTAAAGTTACCAAGCTACGTCTGGAGAACTTTATGGAAATTGATGAATGCAAAGCTAAAGTTTTTTTCTTTTTTCAACCCTCTCAGACAGATGGATAGATAGAGGTTGTTAACTGAAGTTTGGGTGAGATCATGTTACAACATGGGATCAAATTCTTCCAATGGCTAAATTCACATATAATAGTTCAGCGAATAGATCTAGTGGGCATATCCCATTTGAAATTGTTACAGGTATGCTTCCTAAAAACCCAATCGATTTGGTTCCTTTACCATTAGAGGTAAGACCAAGTGTTGTAGCTGACGCTTTTAGCAAAACACATACAAGATATACATGATGTCAAATGGAAAATTGCTCTAAGCAATGAAAGATATAAAACACATGCTATTTTAAAAAGAAATTTTGTTGAATTTAAGGAAGGCGATATGGTTATGGTTGGTATAAAGCCAGAATGATCTCAAGGAGTTTATAAGAAACTACATTCAAGGAAAGTTGGGTATAAAGTTTTTTAAAAAATAATCTCTAATGATTGTCATTGATCTACCAACGAACATGAGTATTAGCAATATCTTCAACATTGAGGATCTCACTTTATATTCTGGGCATAAAGATGTTATAGTAAGTAATGGACATAATGCTCGTTTGCCATCAATTCAAACATTGAAAGAAGAATCAGATTGTCAAAAAAGGAAGACAGTTATCAAAAGTATCTTGTCAAATAGAAGGTACGACCCCTTTCTTAGTTTACTGACGATGAATTTCAAGAGTGAATCAACATCTTTATGAAAGATTTCACGCTTTTAACTCGCCAAGGACGATTTTTTTTCACTAGAGTTGATGGAGACAAGTGGCAATCTCCATTAAAAGTCTACAAACATAGAAATAAAGATTCTAAAGTTCAACAATTGATTTGGCATATCTTGGAAGATGATAAGCCTACTAGGGAACTTGGGAACTGATATAAAGTTCAGCAATTTTAGAAGGTTAAAGTCAAAAGTCAAAAGTCAATCTTAAATGTCGAACAATTATAATATGCTTTAAGTTCTCGTTCTTGAAAAATTGTAGCATCTTTGTGAGTCTTTTACGTTTCATATATGTCTTTATAAGTCCTTTTATATTTATTATGAGTCCATCTACTAACATTTATGTTTCCTATATGTCATTATGAGTCTTTTTGTGTTTTTACAAGTCCACTATTATGACCATTAGATATGGATCGCGTAATAGGGCGGTTTACCGGCTGATCGATAGAATCAATCTTTGTTTTCTTAGTTTTACGACCTTTATGACCTATGGGAGTAAGGAGAATTTGAGGCTCGTTGGAATTAGAGAACCCCTCGGGGTTTGATTTCTTTTTTAAACTCAATCATAATCTTTATTGTATCATCCCAGCAATTTAAATACAACTACTCACATTCCTTCAAGAAGAAGGAAGAAATCAAACACTGAATAAGAAAGGATTATTCTTACTAAATAAAAAATATTACACTCAATTCTACTGAAAATAAAAGATACTCGACTTAAATAAAATCAATTACCTAGAATCAATTATCTTAATATGCACCCTTCTTTCTAAATCTGTAGTTTGTGTATTTCTTATATTTAGTGGGCTCCAAATTCTCATTTGCTACATGGGCTTGCTCACGGTCCATAACATCACTCCCTCCCTGAAAAATAGGTTTGTCTGCAAAGATGAATGATGGGTTGTTGTTCCATGATAGCTACCGTATCTTCCCATGAAGCCTCGGCTGGGGATAAGCCCTCCCAATGAACTAGAATTTGCGAGTGTCCATGGTATGAGCGATAGTCGAGAACAACCTAAGAAGAGGGAATGTAATCTTCCTGATGTATGGGTGGAAGAGTGGGGAAGCTAGGGATGCTGCCATATTATTTCTTCAAAGTGGGCATATGAAAAACCGGGTGGCGCTTGAGTGGTCCGGCAATTGGAGCTTGTAAGCAACGTGGCGCACACGGTCAATGATTTTAAAAGGTCTATAAAAGCAAGGAGAAAGTTTCAAACGGTTCTTAGCGATAAGGTTGAAGCTTTAACAACACCATTTCTCATCTCAAACTGTGATGGGATGAATCATATTGAAGTTTTATGCAATTTTAGGCAACAAGGTGTTCATGCATATTCTTCAGAAGTAGTTCTCAAGTCTAGAGCTCCTGATCCACTAATTCAATACGAGCAGTGCTAGCCAAATATGATAATAGGAGGGGAGGTGATCACCCACACACGACCTCGAAGGGGGTGGTTTTGAGAGAAGTGTGATAGCTACTATCATAATAAAATTCTACCCAAGAGAGCCAATATACCTTTTTTTTTTTGGAAATTCTCCGGTGAAACAATGTAACTATATCTCGATTAACTAGTTTTGGCTTCGGTTTGGCCATCCAATTGAGGATGGTAAGCGGATCAAAAAAGAAAGTTGTGTTCCACTAAGGCGAAATAGCTCCTGCTAAAAAGAACTAGTGAAGGTTGCATCAAGGTCATTGACAATTGTTTCTCGAAGACCGTGAAGCTTAAAAATATTATCAAAGAAAACTCAAACTAGCTTACAGTCGTGTAAGGGTGTGATAATGGGATGAAATGGGCATACTTAGAGAAGTGATCCATGACCACGAACAATATAATTTTGCCTTTGAGATAGAGGTAACCCATCAATAAAATTCATGAACATGTCCACACTTTGTGGGAACAGGCAAGGGTTGCAATAATCCCACAAGTTTCAAATGCTCCACTTTATTGCATTGGCAAACTGCACAAACGTGTGAACATGTCATTTCATCCTAGGCCAGTAGAAACCTCGTGTAATTCAGTGAACATGTCTTCTGATATCCTTCGTGAAACTCATTATGTATCATGGTAAGGAGATAAATTCTACCATCGAAGAATAAAAGCCCATCCTTGTATTCCATGCAACCCTCACCTTGTCGTGACATATGAATAAGGTGTTGAATTTCTAAGAAAGTGGAGTATTCAGATCGGATGTCCTCTATTAAGTTCAATTGGGACATGGAAATGGGGTTTCCATTATTGTCATCACGATGTGAAAATCCATTCACTACCACATTGTTTCAATCTGCACAATATTCAATGAGAAAGTCAAACCCAAAAGCTTACTAATCCAGTGTTGTGAGGCAAGGTGGTAAACTGTTGTTCCAATAAAAATTTAAAACTTTAATGGTCATTTCAGACCAATAACTTGTGTCCCTAAAGATATGCATGCCAATAACGTATAACTTTGGCCAATCTAATGAGCTCTTTCTCATGGGCAAGGAGCTTCTTGTGTCGTTGGACCAAAGGACAACTAAAAAAGGCAATGGGGTATTCTTCTTACTGCAAAATTATACTGATACCCATATCCGAGGCATCACAATCCACCACAAATGGCTTCAAGAAATTGGGCAAGGCAAGTATGGGTGTGGAAGTAAGGGTGATTTTTAACTTTTGGAAAGCCAATTCCGGTGTCTCGTTTCATTCAAAAGAGTTCCTTCGCAAGATACTAGTTAGAGGGGATGCCAACACTCCATAACCTTGGGCAAATTTACGATAGTACCCCATGAGACGCAGAAAACCACGATGGGCACAAAGAGTAGTTGTTAGTGGCCAAAGGAGGACTACTTCAATTTTGCCATTATCCACGACTACCCCTTAATGAGAAATGATGTGACCAAGTGATTTCCATCCGAGCAAATAAACATTTGGATTTTTTTAGAAAGAGTT
>JBBPFP011287116.1:0-10182 GCA_037974795.1 Kaempferia galanga
TGTAATACTTAACAAGCTACTATAATAGACTCTCATTCATGAAAAATTAAATTAATTTTTTATATCAAATATTAAACTGATAAGAATATATATAGTACATTTCATCTTAATTAATTAAAGTGTTGAGAAAGGTATACATTTTTAATGTTATCGATGTCAGGTATTTATAAAAAATTCTCTACTATCTATATTTAATGGTCAATTATATGGATTGTTTGAAATATGTTTATTACAAATTAGTCCCTTTAGAGTGGTGTGATGGTTAATATATAGGAGGTTGTTATATGAGATTTTGAGGTCGAAACTCAGTGCGACCACTCATATATCTCTTTATGCTTTTACCATTTGGATTAATACAGTGCGACCACTCATATATCTCCTCATGCTTTCACCATTTGGATTAATGACTAGTAAGTTACTTCCTGTATGTTAGTTTAAGGGGAGATTGACAGAGACAAATAAATTACTTTTTACCACATGCATATTTTACTATAAATTACACGCAAATGGACAGTTGAATTATCTATTTAAATGATATTTTCTAGAAGGCGTACGTAATTTTTGAATTTCTAAAACGGCACATCGTATTTTGATTTTTATCAAAAGACTCACTTAGTTCTCTGAATTTTCGGAATATACTTTCCATTTATTTGAGCCTTAAATTAAAATAAAAAAAAATAAGTTTTTCTTACTTAAATCAAATCAAAATAAATATTTCATTAAGAAATTTTATATAAAAATCATTGATGACATTAATTTATGTGATTAAACTCATAATGATTTCTTAAATTTATCCGTATTTTTATTTTTTATATTGAAATTTAAAACTTTTAAAAATACTGTTAATAAAAAATTAATTAATAAAATTGATCTCTTCATTTTATTTCACTTTTATTTATTTTCTTGTAGTTAGATATCAAATAAAAAATAATGCTTTCATAATTTGTTATTAATCTCCTTTTTAATTTTTTTATTAAAATTCTTAAATTAAAAATTAAAATATCGATAAACTAAAAATTATTATGAATTCAATCGCATATTTTTTTTTAAAAAAATTGAGTTTTTTTATAATGTTATTAATAATTTCTATATGATTTTTTTATTTTAATTTAGGATTGAAATAGATGGGAAAATTATATTGGGTCTTCAATCTGGACCGTCCACATTCCTTCGCTTCGTCGTAGTTCTTCCCTTTCGTCTTTCCCATCTGCGGTCGTAGGCGAACTGGCGAAACCGTTGGTCTCAAAACCCCAATCCACCCACCCGCCTGCCACCGCCCGGCAATGGCTTTACTGTAAGGATCTCATCTCCTCCTCGATTCCTAGATCGGATTCAGCCATGTCGGGCTCCACCGTCGCTTCGGCTAACTCATGGGCTCCGCTTCTGTCGGTGGGGCGGCAGAGATCTGTTTGCGCCAGGGCGAAGTTATCCGGATCTCTGTGGAAGGTTCGTAGGCGGATCGCCTGCGCTTGCAACGCTCCTCCATGGAATTCGAGGAACGGCCATCCGACCGCTGAAACCTCCGTGAGTTCGTCAATCTAAATCAGTGCATCCATTAGTTGTTTTTTTCTTTTCTTTTGCTATTTGTTGTTTTGGGATGAATAACATGTTTCTAGATCGAATTCTTCTCTTTGGAAATTGGGTATCGTGCAATAAAGGACATGTGTTTGCCCTTCTGCAATAAAGGAGACATCTTGCCAACAAGAGAATACAGAGTTTTTCGTGAAACTTACCCTCGGCTTATGATTAAAAATTCTGTTAAATAAATCTTTTAGCTAGTTTGCCAAAAATGACGAACCTAAAAAAAATACTGTATTCATGCTAGTCTATGTTATTGAAACATCATCCTGGGTCTAATATTACCAGCTCGAAGTAGTAAATACCAATTAAGGATGCCATCCCTACTTGTTAAACTTGAAATTGTCATAGTGCATAAGACTAGGGATAATAGTTCAGAGAAATTTATATAGTAAGGGGGATGCACAATAGATAATATAATGAGCAATAAGATGAGTTAAGAAAATAGGATTTGTGGACTTTCTTCTTAAAAATTAAAATATCTGAAGTATAAAGCTTTTCCATTTATTCTTTTTGATTCTAGCTACTTTTTATTTTTGGAACAAAGGTAGAATTTGTCAACTTTTGGACTCTGAAACTGGAATCTTCATATTTAATAGCAATATTTGTGTCAATAAACTAGATTTCCAAATTTGAATATTTTGTTGCATGTCTAGTTGGTTTATGAAATGTAAAATCTTAAACTTGTAATGGAAATTTTGTATAGTGTTTATGCTGTTAAATAGATGCTAGCCTCAACTTCAAGTATTCTGATCAGTTACATGATTTTCATGTCAGACTTCATCATTATCAGAGAAGTTAGGAATGGATAAACAGGGAACTGAAGAATCCAATGTCCTCATTGAGTGTAGAGATGTTCATAAATCTTTTGGCGATAAACAAATACTAGAAGGAGTTAGCTTCAAGGTAAAATTACGTTCTTAATGTGCTGCATTCATCTCTGAGTATACCTTAATGTCCAATGCAAATGGTTTTTACCAATATCAACTGGTATTATAGATTAAAATTTAGTTTATAAGTTTCCAGAAGTTCTTATGATCACCTAGTATTTTGCTTCACTTGTTTTTATCAAATTGGTATCTCATTTGATAATATACTGAAAATGGATCTTATACTCATTTCCAGAGTTTGTTTGGGTGGACACACTTTACCCGTAGCGTCCACGGAGTTCAGTCTGTGACTATAAATTATTATTTTATGAACGTCACATAAATTATTTTTATACAAACAGTTTTGAATCTTCAATTGGAGTCTGGTTTATGCCAGGTGCACACTTCTTGAACCTTAGTTGTTGTTGTTTTTTTTACTTGTTCAGATTAGACACGGAGAAGCTGTTGGGATAATTGGGCCATCAGGAACCGGCAAATCAACAATTCTGAAGATCATGGCTGGTCTTTTATCACCTGACAAGGTATCAGCTATTTATTTTCTTTTATCTATTTTTTTTAGTTTCTCAACTTAGATTGGTCAAAGAAGCTGTTTTGTTGGCTGTTTTGGATGCTCCACCTGTTAAAATGCAAGTTTGTTGTGTTTGTTATTTTACGGATTAGTTCTGTAATGATGTGCAGGGAGAAGTCCTTATATGTGGGAAACAAAGACATGGATTGGTCAGTGATGAAGAGATATCAGGTCTTCGGATTGGCCTGGTAACGCCCTTTTTTGTGATTTGTTGTCTACTCGTAGTGATTAACTTCTCAAAGGATTCAGAAGGCATTATGTATTTGATCAGGTCTGGGCGAGATATAAATTAAACAACAATTGCTTGCTAAATATCCAAGTCTTTACTGATTGATAATTTAATTTGTAAAGAAGATGCAAAGGATTAGTTAATCAGCTAATGAGCAATCTCATAGGAGTTCTTATTCCATCAATCAGGGATGTGAAATGGTTCTGAAGGGGGGATCGCATGTGATTTGTTTCTGCTGAACTTTATTATTTCACAAAATTTATTCAGATTTATGCCATTCACATTGCAACCAAAACAAATAAAAAAGTTTGACAAGACAATCAAAAATGGTTTTAGTTTGACAATGCACCTTTTAACATTGATTATTTTTGAAATAAACAAATTTTCTTTTTGACGCTATGCAGATGCAAATTAGTTAACTAATGGAATTTGAAATCTCGTAGGTCTCAAATGTTAGGATCCTTGCGTTAGGCTAGAGGGGGGGTGAATAGCCTTTCTTTGATTTGTACCTACAAATTGTTAATGGAACAAAAACAAAAGAAAGCTAGAATGGAATTTTGAGAATACAATACTAACTCCCTCTTTTTACTTGGTTTCCACTTTCTCGAGGTGACTAATCCAAGGCCACACATACACACAATCAATCTCCAATATCATCTCCTTCTCGAATCAAGCGGAGAAACCTTTATAAGAATGTCTCTTCTTCTTACAAGATTAGAGAGTGAGTTTGGGAGGAAGAGATTAAGAACACTCAGGCTTAGAGATCACTTGGAATGCTTTTAGACCTAAGAATGACAAGTGAGTCTCTCCAAGTTTCAAGAATAATTTTTATACTAGGTTAACAAAAACCCGGGCACTAGTCGACTGATGAACATGTCAGTCGACTGCTATTGAGTAACGGCTATTGCTGCAATCATGGATCCTGTGGGATTTTGTACGCCAACAATCCAAACGGTAACTTATAAGTCGACTGACCAGTCAATTGATATTCATAGGGCGAGCAAATAGAAACATTCTGTTCGCCCTCAGTAGACTGAGTAGCCGAATGGTATCCGGGTCGACTGGTACCCCAATCGACTAATAACTGTATCCCCTAGTTTACCCTTTCAGCTTTGACCTGCCATCTAGCCTCCTCGATCGGCCTTGCGTCCTGCAGATGCTTCTCCATCCTTCAAGTTTTACCTTCAGGAGCTTCCGTCGGCCCTATCCTCGCTGTAGGATCCCTTGCCAAGAGCTCCTTGCTTTGGGACTTCAATCTTGCTAAGTCACACTTGGACTTCTCTTTTTACCTTTTGCCTACACACTCAGTAACACATATTAGTACAGATAACTTAAACTCTCTATCCAAACATCAAAACCTATGGTACAACGATTTCTCCAACATCATATCCTTGGATCACTAATTCCATAGAGTCAATGCTAAATAAAATTTAATCAAGCTTCTTTTTCCAATTTTTGGCATATCTAGTTCTTGGCATTTTATAACACAAAAGTTAATGGTTTAGGCAGTAAAGATCACCAGAAAATGACCTCATAAAATATTACTTAACAAAGCTATTGTGCCCAGTTGTACCCTTTTGAGTTACTTAACCAAACTTGATCTGATCAAGAAATTTTAGAAGCTGTCCGTATATCTGAAATTTGAACCATTACTTACTTGAGTGGAAATTTATCCTTATTTCGTTGTTCCATTTGGCTGATGAACGATGCAATACTTAATTCATTGTAGACGAGTAATCATACAAGTCATCAAAGAATTACTTTTCTTTTACTGCATTTGTACCTCTGGAAGATATTTGAGAAAACTTAAGTTCATCATTGTGTATTCCCTATTACTTTCTAGCTTTATGCAATTGATTGGATAAACTAATTTTCTTAAATTTACTGGTACAGGTTTTCCAGAGTGCAGCACTTTTTGATTCCCTCACAGTACGTGAAAACGTCGGTTTTCTACTGTAAGGAGTTTCCATTTCTTAAACATTCTACACATAATATTGGATCCACATTGGCCCTTTCTTATACCATTAAATATGTTAGATATGAGAACTCACGCATGCCAGTGGATCATATATCGAACCTTGTGACCAAGACTTTGGCAGCTGTTGGTCTGAAGGTAACTTTGCATTTGGGATTTTACTAATAGTCCCCGAAGCTTCTCCAACAAGAGTTTCTTTCCCTCCATGTATATTGTTGTTTTTGTAGATAATCAAACTACAAGATTACTTTATTGTACTATTCATGTACATCTTCTGTCAACTATACAATGCCAAAATGTCTGTTAGATCTGTATTTTCTTTTTTTAATCAACTAATTGTTGTGTAGTGGTTGATTTTTCTGTAGATGCAAAGATTAGAACAATTAGATTATTGCGCTCAAATTATGTTGGTATATTGAAAGTGAATTTCTACAGGGTGTAGAAGACCGTATGCCTTCTGAACTCTCTGGAGGCATGAAAAAGCGTGTAGCCTTGGCTCGATCAATTATTTTTGATGAAACAAAGGAGGTAATAGAACCAGAGGTAAGCAAGATGCTTATTGTTTATCTTTATCTTTATCAATTTATGGACGTTAATAAATACCACTCTGAGCGACTTCCTCCTAGATTTAATTTATGGCTAAAACATATCAAACAAGGTTGTCAAGCATCCAATACATTTCTTTAGATATTTAATGCAACCCTTGTACTCTTTCTAGTTTTGACTAAAGACAACCTACTCAGCGATTCTGTTATGTTCTTTGCCCTGTCTTTTTAGGTGCTTTTGTACGATGAACCTACTGCAGGACTCGATCCAATTGCATCGACTGTTGTGGAAGATCTAATTCGTTCAGTGCACAGCACGGGGCAAGATTCCGTGGGACATATGGGAAAGGTAGCATCGTATGTGGTTGTAACGCATCAACACAGTACCATAAGAAGAGCCGTCGATAGGTACTTTGCTCCCTTGTGTCCTTTCTTTTGTTTCATTTCGTGACCATGCCGAATAACTTGTACATATACATTTGGCAGATTGCTATTTCTTTACGAAGGAAAGGTTGTCTGGGAAGGAATGACTCATGAATTCAACACTACATTGAATCCTATTGTGAGACAGGTCCGGCTTCAAATGCTCTTATTTTCTTCAGTATTTTGAACAGGATGTTGGCCCGGTTTAATGGGACAATGGAAACCGGGAGTGCCACCGGTTCAACCGTCAGTCTGGTTTTAGATAACACTGGTTTTCTTTACATTTTCTCATGTTTTTTCCTATGCAAATTGTTTAACTTTTGTGTTTCCTTGGAATTGCAGTTTGCATCAGGTAGCTTGAATGGTCCCATCAGATACTGAAGCCTTTCCGAGCCTATTTTCGCACGGAATGAGTTCTAATATCTTGTCTCTTGCTGTTAAAGTTTGATAAGCATGTTCTTAAGCCGGGCTTAGCGTATTAAATGATAGCAAGGTCTATTTGTTCCTCAAAAAATAATTTACAATGATTTTTAAGCTAACTTTTCATTGGAAAATCAATTAGTTTCGCTCTTTTAGTTGTGAGATGTGAAAAATATGTCTCCCTTTATTTCTTCCCTTCCTGTCTTGATCACAGTTTACCTAATCGCTCCGCTATGCTGCACAGACTTTTCCTATCCCAAACATGTCAGGAGTGTATTAATAAAAATTTTAAAAAATTTTAGAAAATATTTTCGTTTCTAGAAAAATATTTCAAAAATAAAATAAGTTGTTTATTTATATACAAAAATTGGCAAACGAACTGGGCCAGGCACGCCCGACCCGACAAATTGGCTGTGTTCTGTTAAACCTGGCCCGATTAAAATTAGGCCGACATTGGCACATGATCCGGCCCAATACATGTCACACTTCCCATGCGACAAATTGATAGCCGTTTGATCGTTCCTCTCTTATCCATTTACGCCAGTAGAGCGACGGCGGAGGCCGCCGGAGAAGGGATTGATATCGGCAGTGCGAGGCAGGCAATGACGGCCTCCCTAGGGTTGTTCTCCTCCTCCTCGTTTCCCATTATTTCCTCCTCGTATCCTCCGCCGGGCCACAAAGCGCTCGCTTTCTTCACTCCCAGGGCTGATCGCTCCACCGCAACAGGTACCATTTTAGCACGAACACTAGATTTTGAGCGGATTATCTGCACGAGAAACCTGCCTTCTTGCTCAAATCCTCGGTTATATTTCCTGTCGTAACGGAATCGTTGTTCGCGATCTATTTGGGATGTGTTCTCGTTATCTTAATAAAAATTGTTCATTTCACCACTTTAGTTGATTTTCTGCTTAATTTGTTCTTGTGATTTAATCTCTCGTTTGTTCAAATTTGTTGACATTGCTCATTTGCCTTTATTGCGAAAAATATGATTGGCTTGTATCTGAAGCTTATGTTCTTGCGTCGGTGTGCAATTCTAGATACATAAGGCTTTCGAATTTTTCTTTGGTATGTGGGAGAAGTGACAAATTGTAAACAGTTGCTTTGAGTTAGTAGTATTGATATTGCTCCCTTTGCATTAAGTTGCTGTTTCTTTGGAACTAGAATCTCCACTTTCTTGTGGTGGTGGAACAATATGGCGCCCATGAATGATTTTGCTTTTCCTTTACTTTCTTGTGATATAGGCAACACCATACAAGTCTTTGTATTCTTCCTTGCCTTTTGGAGGGTGCCTTAAGATGTGGACTTTTACTTGTTTTGATAGGATAGTCGCAGATATCCTTATTGCTTAATCTTTTTTTTTTTTTTTTCTAGAGATAGACTTTGAAAGTTAGTTTGATATTGTTCTCAATTAATTCAAGATACAGTAATTCACTGAAATTGGCCTAATGTCAGCATTGCCTAGTTAACTCTTGGATGAGAACTCAAAGAAATTACTCAGAGGGTATATGCTCTTGACCAACAAGTAATTATAGCCCTAAAAGATTGCATTGTTGTAGACTTTTATCTTCTCATTCATTTGGGAAAGCTTTTATTATTTGACTCTTTATGAAAACTAAGTTCTTGAAACTAACTTTTTGATTCCCCCTTCCCCCTAAAATATTGCCTCATTTTCATAAGATATAATAATTTTTGTGATCTGGCCTACTTTCTAGGTTCCTAGCTAAATGAAATATTTATTTATTTTTTAGCACTGTACGTATTCAACAATGAACCACCAAATATTTTGAAAAAAAAAAAATCTATGTCAATATGAAGATCTGTCTTTGTTTCCCAAACTCACTTGCTCATCAATCATTGCTATCTTCACCGGCTTCCATTTCAAGTTGCTTTGGATTAGTACTGCTGAAAAGTTGTATGCTATATGAAGCTTAGCAATAAATTGGGCATCTTGTTACATAACCATGGATTGCAATAATTTATTTTTAAAACAAGTTGAGGTTTGGGCACATTCATATTTCAATCAATTTGAGTTCAACTTGTTTAATTAGCTGAATGTGATGGGTTTGAGAAGGTGCTATTTAGCTAAATGAGCTCGAGCATAGTAGTTACCAAGTAGGAACTTGATTTAAGTTGGTACTCGACTAAAACTCAAACTGGAATTCAGAAGCTCTGCCAGGCATGAACTCTTTTCAAGCTAGATTTAAGTTAAGCCTGTTGTTGGGCTTAAGTCTGATTACCTTGTGAGTGATCTGCCTTGTACAGATTGTTTTTTTTCCTTTATCACTTTTTTTAATATTTATAAACGTTTAAATATACTCATATATTCACATGGGTCTAGGAACTTGCAGGGCTAGTCAAGCAGTCAACTTGTTCCCGACTATCTGCGCCGACATCATGGTTCGAGATGCGGTGCCAGACGATTATTGGGGAGTGGCAGATACTCATTGTAGTTGTTTCTTTCCAAATTGTAGGTTCCCGATCAATCTTCTTCTCAGGATCAACCGCTGTGTAAGGTTGCTTTCTGGGTTCCCAGTTCCTCTAGGCAGTATGTGGACGTGTCTTGTTGCTGTTACGGGTCGTCCAGTGAACAATAGCTCATTTATTAGGGGGGATGACCTTGAACTAGAAGACATTGACAGCATTAAGAAAGGATGTGTAGCTGGAATTCTTACAGTTGATACAATGGCCGACTTCCTTCCTAGGAAAGGTCCACTTCTACAAAGAAGGTAATTTTGGATTCTAATCATCAATTATCTGCATATACCTTCATTGAACTTTCCAATCAGATTCACTACAGTTTTATTATATTCTCGTCTTGCATTATAAATGGATTTGTGTGTCATAAACCTTCCCAACAAGTCGGCCAAACCACAATGTAAAATGTATAAGTTCATTAACAGCATATTTAATCTGAATAAATTCAGGATATTTTAATGATATAGTAGTCTTGCTTTACAGACAGACCTGTGCTTTAGTGTGTCTCATGACGCTGCTCAATAAGATGTTCAAACCAAAATAACATGGTGTGAACCGCTTAATTTATAGTCTTGCATCACGTATGGATTTGTGTTTGACCGTTGCATAAGATGATTGAACCAGAACCATATAATTTAGAACATTTTGTACTGAACCACGTAGGTAAGTTTCCGAAATTACCAAATCACGTACCCATTTCCTGTTTTACCCCTATTAGTTGACTGATATTTTTATCAATCGAATCGATTTCGCTCTATGGCAAAACGTCGATATTTTGACCAAATCAGTCGACTGATTTGCATTTTTTATTTTAATTTTTTTATCCAAATTGATTTTAGGTAAAATCAATTATGAACCAAACGACTTCAGATTGACATGAAACTAGTTCCTATGTGTTCGGCCAGTTCTATTGATTATATCCATGCCCTCAAACATCAATTTGGAGAACAGTAATTTTTTGAACACGAATGTGTTTGAAAAATTCAATTGGTGTTCAAAAGATCACTGCTCTCCGTATATTGAGTGAAATTGATATTTGAGAGCATGAATATAATAAGTAAATGAATACATAGGGTCCA
>JBBPFP011287332.1:0-10181 GCA_037974795.1 Kaempferia galanga
AACAGCAACATGCCCTGGAGAAAACTAGAAGGAATACACAGAAGTAAGTTTCTATCTTTTACTTTCGGGTTTGATCACTGAATCTTCGGTGCCCAAAAATAAAGGACAACTTCTGTAATCAACTTGTCACTGAATCTTCAGTGCCCAACTTTCAGCAACTGCCTCATTAATTTGGCAGATTTAACGACAAATCAATTGTTAATTCTAAGACAGTAGTAGCACCGAGCTCTTGTGATACTAACAGTCACGATCTCCCTCACCTCGTCGAAGTTTACAGGTCAACCCATACTTGAGAGCTCTCTTATTAGTGATATGTGAGGTACAATGGCAGCTCTGCCATCACACAAGCACCCTTTTAGGATATCTCACCACGAAGTGAGGTTGGCTATATAAATCCTCCTAGTTATTGGGTTTGATCGTTTACAATATTCTCATCTACATTTAAATGAATTTTATTATGTTTTATCGTTGTTAACTAAGTCTTGTTTGTTCTAATAAAAATGAGTGAACTAACCAATTAATTGGTTAGGCCTAATCATGGCCAAAAATGTTTAGACCCAAGTCAATAGTAGCTGCTTATGGACCTTTTTTCACCAGCATAGAATTCACTCTATGAAGCTAAACTAACCGAAACCTACTAAAACTCCTAATTCTGAATTAATGCAATGATGTAAATGTGCAGATTTACTAGATAAAATAGAGGTCAGAACTTACCCTTGCCATTGTATTATAGTACTCCAAACAGAATAGCATCAAAGCTCTGCGCCTTGCTTGGCTTTGGTTGATTCCATCAATTATCTTCTCAGAAAATGGCACTAGACATGAGGAAAGACGAGTTCAAGTAAAAATATGACGCTAAATTAGAATAACAAGAACAATGTACGAAAAGTAGATTGTGTAGCTAGGGTTAATTTTGCTGGATTCCTAACTTTAGCAATACAGATAAGCATGCAAGTGTAAATCTTACATAAGAGATCTACTTTAGGTACTTCAACCTCATTCAGCTCCACATCATGAGCTCCCCCATTACCATCAAGATAGCTACATGATCTGCAACCAAAAGATTATTTTGGCACACCATAGTAAAAAAGCATCATGTTTCGCACTGTCTCTAAAGAAGTGAAAAACATTGGGTTATACAAAATGTTCAAAATATCTCGTTAGAAACTGATATTCCTAAAAGGACAAACAAACAAGAACTGTTAAAAAATTATAAGTTTTGTGTTATAGTTCTAGTTCCCCTAAATTGAGAGAAAAGGGTGTAATGTAAGCATAGAAGAACTAGATACCTACATGAAAAATATGTATGCTAGAAAGGTTGTGTGCACTTGAACTCTTTAATGTCAGCTTAGTAACTTACATGCTGTATGCAGTGACATTCCTATATTCAGATCATCTTATAACGCTTTACTATTTTCTAATCAATGTTCAGGATCACCAAAATGGGAGAAAAAACTTTCGTCTCTGTTAAACTAGAAAATTATGTGCCTCATCAGCACAAACTTGATTTTCCCTTCATTTACAATGGAGTGCACAGAATATCTAAAAACAATTAACTAGATCTTTCTACATCAATGGTTGAAATAACAAATTATGTGACATACCTTATATTGAATTTATAAATATTGTAGTTGCTATTTTCCTTCAATAACCACTGTAGGTGCTCGCTTCTTGATCCGCAACTGGTACTGGCAGAACTCAGTAAGGAAGAAACTGAATAACTAGATTGTTCAACTGTTTCATGTTCAGAGACAACCGATTTTGCAAGACTTTCCACGACAACTTGGGCCTTGATTCAAAGAAACAGTAGGATGAAAGGAAACATCATAAAATTTTAAACATCATGATTAAATTGTAAATATCATCATTATAACTTCTGTAGTTCAGCTAAGATGAGAAAATGGATGGATTAATGCTATGACTACTCATACCATTATATGGCCTATCAAAAAATAAACAAAAGAGGTTAAAAAGAATACCTTATCGTCTTCAATAAGTTTGATATCACCAGTCAAAGCAACTCGAGCTGGGAACTGCAATAAAGAAAATTGTCAGAAAGAGAACTATATATCCTTTGGATGTTCTTTATCATGGAAAAATTCAAGCTCCAAAGGCATTCATTTTGCATCACATATTTGCTAAAAATGCTTCATACTTGGCAGACAATAGTCTGACAAGGACTATATATTGTATCATGATCATTATAAAGGGATGACCCAGAACAACAAGAAATTTCATGCCATTTATCTACTCAAAGGATTGAAATTCAACCAAAATGGTGAAAATGTTTTTGAGCACTGAAGAACAAGTACTGTAGGGATGGACTAGTAAGAACTTGGCACAAACATCAAACTAACCTTCTTTAGGGATTTAAGCAAGTTTGTAAGCGGGCCTGGAATGACGCTGCTCACAGAGAGAGAAGCACGTTCATCAATAATAGCATTCTACATGCAAGAAAAGAAAGCACGTAAGTCCAGTGCATATGTTCTAAATCTATCTCACATCTTGTAAGAAAGATTAAAAAAAATCCACTGCCATCAGAAGCAAAGAAGCACACACCATATTATGCAAATCACTTTCTTGCACCCAGAGATATGGTTTTCCCCGTTTTGATATATAGTGAACCTTAGACGTGTAAATCTCCTGCTTGCTGTTGGAGCAACCAAGGCAACCAAAAGCCACTCGTTCGTGCATAAACAAAATGAAGATTTGAGCTCACAGAAAAGGGAGATAGTATCTTTTGTACCTTCCTTTGGCATCAGCTTTGATGGTGTTCAAGTGTGCTTGCCAGTTCACTGCCACAATGTTCTATGATCAAGAACAAAAGACAACATGAGAACACCCCAAACTTTTGATGGACCAACAAAGAGAGCTCAGTCAAGCAACAGGAATACCTTGCATCTCTCGGCGAAGGTGAGGGCTACTGCTTTACTCTTTGCCATTGTCCCTGCTTTTGTGAGCTCACCTTAGGTGCAAATCATTGAGGACGAACAATAGTACAAAATCAACAAACAATAAATAAAGTAAGAGTATAAAGGCACTAGAAGAAAATCAAGCAGATAGAACAACATAATAAATCAAATTCTTCACACGTTTCAGTACAGAGGGCAAACCCTACAAAATATTAATTTGTGCAATCATGATCTCAACGGCACATCGCCAGTCAAAGGACACCCAACAATTAGCCCTGATGGCCGATTTACAAGGGCTGCATGACTACATCTGCATTACTGTGAAGGTAGATCACTGTAAGGGCTTAAACGAGATTGTCAAGCCGTCAAACTCACCAAGACACAAAGCTGTTTTCCAGGTTGTTGTCGAGAAAGAAGACGCGACGCTGCCGAATATCTCAACCAATGGCCCGCACAAGGCAGAAGGAAGTGCAACTAGCTTCTCGTACGCAGTCAGGTCTGCTTGCCGGACTCTGTCTCCTCGCTGACACCGGAGGAAGCGACCGGCGATGTTTCGCCCTGCGAAGACGGCGACGACGACGCGAGGAAACCACAGAGGGTCGGCGCCCAGCGAAGCGACGGTGAAGCAGAAAGGACACTTCCAACAATTAAACCCTTTCATCAAAATCGGTCAAACCGGAATTTCGAACCGGTTGAGTTGGATCACAGCCCCGTCAACTCTTAACGGCAAGCTAACGGTCACCGCCGTCTCTCAACGGATAAAACCCACTCGCGTGGCCTGGTCCTCTCCTTCCTCTCGTCTCCCTTTCGCTCCACCACTTCCTCGCTCCCTCATCCGATTCCCTTCTCCTCCTCCGTCCGCGCATGAAACCCTAATCCCCAACCCACCTCGAACCAGTTCACCCATGGCGAGATCCCTGGTCCCCTGCCAATCCCCCTTCCTCGTCGCGCCGCTCCCGCCACTCCCCCAGTTCGGCCTGCCGCTCTGCCGGCCACGGAGGACCGGGACCAGGATCAGGATGAGCTTCCAGGAGATTCCGCCGCTCGATTCCTTGGCCCAACTCCAGGGGATCGCTTCCAGGGTGGAGGGCCTCCTGTACACACTCGCGGATGCCACCGTGGCCGTGGATGCTTCTAGTCCCGCGGCCGAGGCGTCCGCTGCCGCCCAGAAGAATGGAGGCTGGTTTGGGTTCATCTCGGAAACGATGGAAATCGTTCTTAAGGTGAAAGTTTCTACCGAAATCCCTGTGTACTATTTTGCTTAAAAGCGCGTTCAAAATTATCTTTTTAAAGCAAATATGCCCTCCATCTTTTCTCTATTTCGTGGCTTTTTGTGAATGGATTACCTAACGTATTATCACTTATTGACCCCCTAATTCGTATATGCAAGATGAAAATTTCCTGCGAAATCCCTGCACTACTGTGCTTAAAGGCACGTCGCTTTACAAAGTTTGTTCTTTTTTTTTTGAAGCAAATATGCCTCCATTCTTTGTATAGTTCGTGTCTCCTTTTGAAGGGATTACGTAGCATCGCATCACTTTGTTGATTGCCTAAATTGCAGATGCAAGGATATCTTGACAATCTTCTGCCTGCAGGTGTTGAAAGATGGTCTGTCAGCTATACACGTGCCATACGCTTATGGATTTGCAATTATCCTACTAACTGTAATTGTGAAGGTGCTGACGCTTCCTTTGACCAAGCAGCAGGTGAATACGTGCTGCTGCACTATTAAAAAATAATTGATTTTTTTAATTACTGGTTTCAAGTGTCATTTTTTTTTTTTGAGCGGCTCACATTAGTTATCTTGCATTTTCTGTTCGTCCTCATCTTTGTGATACACATCCGTAAGAAAAATCCTTTTTACCTATTATATATTTCCACTTTTGCATGTGTTTTTTATTAATGAATTAGTGCACTTTTGCCTCTCATTATCTATTGCAGTTTTACCATTGCGAGCTTATATTCTTATTCTCACCGTCACTATTGCTTCTATAGGTTGAATCGACATTAGCCATGCAAAGCTTGCAGCCAAAGATCAAGGCAATTCAAGAGAGATATAAGGGAAATCAGGTTATCTCTTAGGCTAATTTCCATGATGCTGCTTGGAAAAGTTCTCTTCTCAGTGAATAACAGAATAGCAAATGCAGTTTTTTTTTCTTGCTCACTGTTGATTCTTCTTGTCATCTATAACGTGATTTTTCATGCTTCTCTTTCCTCTCAATCTTCCAAAGCAAATAAGTATAATTCATTGTTGTTCATCGTCTGCATCAACAAAAAAATTTAGATTTTGTTCATGTTGTTATAAAATGTTCACAGCATAAACATCTCACTTCTTCAACTAGGCTTTCACTTTTGCAAATTGGGATGCAAGTTTTATTTTAATATTTTCAGCCATTGTTGTTCGGCGACTTCTTTGTACTCATTGTGATATATCTGTTGATTTTCTTTGATCAGGAAAGAATACAGCTAGAGACTGCTCGCTTGTATAAGCAAGCTGGGGTGAATCCATTGGCAGGTAATTTTGCCTCTTAGATGTTTCCCTGTCATGTTAATATACTGGCATCTCTCCACATGTGTCAAGGTGCATTCTAAATCGGATTGTTTCAAATTCTCTTTGGTCAGAACAATGTAGAGATGTCCTTTAGTGTTAGAAGGTTGTGTATTGTGTATGCTTCACAAGTTCTATGCTCTCGTATCACTAGGAATACAGAAAGGGCATGCATATGTCTATTTGCTTGAAATGAGTTACTTTACATTGTGTGAGGAGGCTTCTTAGTTAAATAGGTTTCTTTTGTGAATTCATTATAAACTCAGTCTTTGGTGACTTAGTCTATTAGCTTGATGGCTTACATTAATTCGACCAACAATATGCAAATTATGATTTTAGTCATATGCAATTGAAATGAATGCGTATGAAATGCATGTGTATGCAATATACATGAAAATTAAACTTCGTGGTATAGGAAATGATTAGTGAAAACTTTATACTCGACAGTTTCACAGCAACATACATAATTCAGCACTGCTTTACATCTAATTTGGTTTCATCAAAGTTTTCTTCCATTATTATGTATTTCTTTGAGTATAGATTAGAGTGTCTTCCCTATCCTACTTATGGTAAAGCCTTAGTTACTGTATGAATGCCAAAGAATGTGTTGTATTACAAAAAGTGAATTTTCCTTGTTTCCAGTTTTGAACTTTTTCCCCCTAAAAAAAGAACTTGAAATTTGAAAAAAAAAAATGTCATCAACTTTTTGACATTATTGTATACTAAAATTTATTTTCCACAAAGAAGATGTTGAATTTTCCCCAAAATGAAGAAAAAAATTAGGGAATCAAGAAATATTGGAATAAATACAGGAAACAATGGCTTGTTTCTGTAACTAAATTGGTATACAGGAAATCTTTGCCTTAAAAATGAATTTCATAGTGTGATGACTTTATATTCTGGTGGCTAATGGCATTACCTGAATTAAGTATGAAGATTTCAAGTTGAGGGATTTGTGGGCAAATTAGAAAATTCATTTTCCCCACTTTTAAATAAAATAACTAATGTATCTAGATAAATATCAGGCCAGAATAGCTTCAGACCCTTCGCATATCATTTTCAAAAAGTAAAAAAAATACAAAACCTTCGCAATTCACTTTCTCTTAGATGATGGGTGCAAGCCATGCTTGGTCAAGGAATTAGCTTGAGAAATTTCCAGTGTCAGCTATCATTCTATTGACACTCTAGTATTTCTGTAATTTCAATGGCTGCAGATTCTTCTTGTTGTCGATTTTGCCACTATAATGTCTATGCTTCCTAAAAACATTGTTTAGGATGCTTACCAACTTTGGCTACAATACCTGTTTGGATCGGTTTGTATCAGGCACTTTCAAACGTTGCAAACGAGGTACTCACTACTGAATTTTTGTGTACAAAACACTGCCGCATTGGTGCACCCAATGGCTGATTTGTGAAAATTTCAACTGAAGGGGTTGCTGACAGAAGGTTTCTTCTGGATTCCCTCTTTGGGTGGTCCAACAACAATTGCTGCTCGACAAAGTGGATCTGGCATTTCATGGCTCCTACCTTTCGTGGTAAATTTTTTTGCCATGCAGTGCATATGTTTGTATTTGTTGTATCCCTTTCCAGGCAGTATTTATAGAAGTCACTTTCAGAATGCCTAGGCATATCTTTCATCGACTAAAGAAATTTAGAGTAACTTTGTTCAGATTGTTGAACTCAATATATTTTATCTACGTATTCTAGACTATTTCCAATTTGAATTCTCTATGCTTAATTTGTGAATGACGTGTAGTTTAAACTGAACTTGAGGCATTTGATATTGTTTTTGTTTTTTTAATAAAAACTGTAAGGTCATTGACCAATTTGCTGATGCCACATGCATATCGGTTATTTATCTAGCTATCTCTTGGGGCTTCAGACAATGCATGCAACCTGAGCCTCTCTGTATTTAGGGGTGTGACACAACCTACATGGATGCTAAATGATTTGTTTACTTTTTTTTACAGGATGGACATCCACCTCTCGGATGGTCTGACACAGCAGCCTACCTAGTCTTACCTGTTCTTCTCGTTGTTTCACAATATGTCTCCATGGAGATCATGAAACCACCCCAGGTCATTTGTATTCCTGAAAACTTTTCCTTCTTCTTCCTTTTTCGAGTCTCTGGACTTAAATTATGGTATTTAATGGCAGACAGATGATCCAGCTGCAAAGAACCAACTTCTTGTATTCAAGTTTCTTCCTCTTATGATCGGTTATTTTTCACTCTCTGTGCCATCCGGGCTGTCGATCTATTGGTAGGTAACTAGTATTTTTTGGTATCGTTAAGTGCACTGTAACCAATATACATTTCAATATGTGATAAAATGAGAGAGAATAAATCTAAATAGCATGGACACATTCAAAGGAAATTTTAGAGTGGACGGAGTAACAAAGAGTGAGAGATAAAAGAAAAGTTTAGTTGTGGAATAAAAAAGGATTCAATAAATTGAAACTAGCGTATCGTCTTCTATTCAATTCAATAAGTTAATAACTAGTTGAGACAGGGGACAACATGAATATAGCTCGAAGACCAGCATGTTTAAGTAACTTCCGCCCCTAGGGCGTAGCTAAGCTGATAACCATGTAACATATTTGCAACATGGAGCAAGGGTCGAATCCTGGCAAAGCCAGTGAGAAAATGCCATCCCACATGGAGGCCTGCTCGGTACTTAATTTATTCCCTGTCAGGCAAGATGACGAATTTCGCCTTTTGCAATATGTTTAAAACTTCCTGCAAACCAGATATTTACGACCAGCTCACAACCCATGAGTGAGATGGAATTTAAGTTTTCTTTTGAAATTTATAATAAAAACTGCATGTCTTTTCAATGACTAACTGGTTAGTGATTTCATTCAAGGCTCCACTTTGAGAATGTATGTTTTGTCTTCAGGTTCGTCAACAACATTCTAAGCATGGCACAACAAATTTGGTTACGGAAATTAGGCGGGGCAAAGCCTGCGGTCAGCAGCGATGCTGGTGGAATCATTAGTGCAGGACGAGCCAAACGTTCTGTTTCACAGCCGGTAAAGGCTGGCGAAAGGTTGTTACTCCAACTCGGTAGGAAAGTATGCTTTTAAATTTAAATCCAACATGTTGACATTTTTATGGCAAAAACACAGGTTTAACAAATTAAAAGAAGAAGAAAATAGGAAAAAACTCAATCAAGCATTGCCAACCGAGGAGAGACTGCCTTTAGCTTCCACCAACTCCGATGATGAATCAGATGGGGAGTCGAATAATAAGGTATCACTATCACTCCTTCCATTTTTATCCTATTTATACAGAAATCAGCTTCTGTTTCTAACGTCATGTTTCATCCAACAACAGGGAGAAATCTTGGAAGAGACATATGCCTCTGGTGAAGGCAAAAAACTCCCAGAATACACTCCACCGAAGAAAGGGAAAAGATCGAAAAGGAGGCGCGCAGCGCTGTAGATTAGAAATTCCCATGAGCGGCAAGTTATGCATCTCCCACAGAGAAACATACACAAAATGCTTCTCACCCGGTTTTTACTTAGGCTTACTTTAAACTTTGTGTACAATTCGATCGAGTTAGAAGGGGATATGAGGGGAATCTAGGTGATTTATTTTTTTCAGACCTATTTGTGCATGAAATGTTATTCTATTGAAAAGTGTGTTAATAGTTTAAATTTTGTTGCCTGCAAAATTGTTTTCTATATGGATTTCTCTCCTCCAAGGATTTACGTAGTTTCAAGTGTGTTCCAGTTCTTTCGATGAGATAGAATTGAAATGTTTTCAAATTTGTTGTCTTCCTCGTATGTTTCCTTTGTGAGATTGATTTTTTAATTATAGGAAGCCAATGATATTGCCAATGTATTATTCCTAGAGCAGACCATCAGGGAAAGATCTCGATAGACAGATTAACCAACGTGATTAGTTTTACATTATATTTATATTACAATTATTCGTTTGTAGCTTTTAAAGATAATTTAGTCTTTTTATTTTTCAATTTAGAGTTTTAGTTTTCTATATAAAATTTGTATTTTTTATTCTTAAATATTTTTTTTTTAGATTTTATCAAGATAACTACTTTTTTTTCCTCTTTCTCAATTTCTATATGGTATTAGAGTCTTCATTTTCATGGTGTTTGGTAGTATTGAAGAACTAATAATTCGATCCATAGTTTTAGTGTAGTTGTACAGTTTTGATTGAGTTTGTTTTTTTTCGGATCAACTTGGTTTTGTTTTTTATTCGGTTATTCGTGAGCACAATTCATTCTGTCATCATGAGTGGCTGCACAGAAGATTCGCTTCAATCGATTAGTATTTGATTTGATGGAAAAAATTATCCATATTGGGGATATGTTATGAAAAATTTTTTGCATGGAAAATCTATGTGGGGATATATTTCAGGTATACAAAATCAACCTATGGACAACAACGCTGATGATTATGCAAAGTCATCAGATATTTGGGAGACTGACAATGCAAAGATTATTACGTGAATCAATAATTTTGTTTTACATTTTATTGGTGCTCAGTTGTCCAAATATGAGACAACCAAAGAAGTTTGGGATCATCTGGCAAGATTATACACGCAGTGTATTTTGCCAAACAATATCAATTGGAAGCAGATATACGTGCACTTCGGCAGCAAGATATGGGCGTCTAAGATTTTTATTCTGCAATGTCAGAACTATGGGACTAGTTGGCACTTATAGAATCCTCAGAGTTGCGAGCATTCCCAGCTTATA
>JBBPFP011287440.1:0-10180 GCA_037974795.1 Kaempferia galanga
TGACCTTAATTTGAATGGGATGCCATGTGAAGGCCGAGTGCTCGGGAGCAGAGACCAACTGTGAGTGAAATCGGTTACTCAAGAAGTCATCCGAGCGGGATGTCGTAGGTAAAGGTTGGGTGTTCAGGAGTTCTAATCCCAAGCGGCCTTCTCGAGTCCTAATGTGACATTGCTGGATGCATGGTTTGTCGAAATGGTCGTGACGATTGTCGCGGACTCTATCTTTCCAATTTCAATATAATTTCATATAACGACCGCAACATGGATTTATAAAAATAAGTAATTAAAATTTATACTTTGAATTTTTTTGTTAGAATGAATTTAGTAATTAAATGAATAATAATAATATTATTAATTTGATTAATAATAATAATAATAATTATTATTATTACTTAATGATATGTAAAATAGAAATTTATTTAGGAATTTTAAAATAGATTTTATATAATATTTTTAAAGGATAATTCTGTTAAAATTTAAAATGGGAATTAATGGGCTTGGGTTATGTGCAATTGATTCCATAAGGTTTTTTTCTTGCCTTTCTTCACGTGTCTTTGCCATCACAACCAAACCGCTCCTCTATGGCTGCTTTTCTCCTCTCCGGCACGCAACGCCATTGCCGTTACTTGTCATCGGAGAAGACGCCGCCGCGCCATGAGCCGTCATTGGAGACGACACTGTCGTGAAGTCTAGAACGTTATGGAGGGTCAATTTGACACAACTCATGCCGTTCTTGCTGGCGTTCCACGTCCGTTTTGACAAATCATGCTAGACGGCGCGCAGATCCTAAAGACCCTCTCGCGTCCAAATGGAATGTTGCTAGACGAATGCTAACAGACCGACGGATTAGAAAGTGAGGCTTCGTATTTGGGAGTGACTCCGAATAAACGGATGCCGTCAGAAATTAAAATATAAATAATCAATTTATATATCTATTATTTTTCATAAATTCAATTACGGAATAGTTAGACGAATAAGACAACAAAACAAGATAAACTTGATTGAATTCTAAGACCAACCAAAGTTGAATCGGTCAATATTTATCATGCTTTTATTTCTTATATTCTCCTGTTTAGCGATTACCCCTGGACCTTCTCCGTCAATGTTTCCGTGTGCGCCAACTCCCTTCCATGTCCGCCGTTTGACATTTGGCGACCTTTCCTAATCCTCCATTTGACGATTGCGACCGTTTCAAAGTTCCATCCACTCGGTCAAACTCACCAGTCCACCGTCCACCGATATGAGGCATTGCTTCCTCGTCTATTTATTTATCTCCGACCATCTCCTAAGTATTCAATTCCTCGCCGCCGGTTAGGTGCGCCAAACTCCCCGTTGATTTCTTTAGCATCCTCGACCGACCTGCCGTTTTCCTTCTTCATCATATCGTCTAAATTCGCAGATTTAATTTGATCAATCCCTTCGAGCCGCCACCATGCCGAGCAAGCGAAGTGGCGCCGCGGCGAGCAGCCTCATAGGCCGGTGCTTGAAGGCGCCGGTGCGCGTGCTGTACCGGGTGTGCGACCTCTACGTGAGCGGCATCACCAGCTGCGGTACCAAGATGAGCTACGGTGGCGGGGTCGGGTTTGGCCAGCAGGCCGCGCCCATGCTTCCCCGGAGCTTCAGCGTCCAGTCCGGGAGGTCCAGCGTCTCCGGCGACGAGGACTTCCGTGACCTCGTCATGGCTGCAAAGCGGACGTCGTCGGTGCCGCCGCCGCCGCAGATGCCGGCGGTGGTTCCGCGGAGCCGGACCGTGGCGATTGGGAGGATCGACGAGGATAAGCCGTGCGTGTTCGAGGAAGATCTGAGGCGTGGTTCCGATTATCTGTTCCCGAGGAGCCGGAGTTACGCGGTGACGGCGGCGACGGCGGCCAAGGGGAGGCGAATTGCGCCGTTTGTCTGATCGTCCACGTCGAATCGTGTTCCTGCCTTGAAGTGTATTCTTTTGTTTATGGATTATTTATGTTCAAAGTGTGTATGAATTCAGCACAATTAAAAGTGTTTGTTGAATTTATCAAAAAAACAAAAAAACTTTGTTCAAAGAACAAAAAAATTATACATATTAAAGCTAAACCAAATAAGTTTAAGGGCTATTCGTGGTCTAATTAGATTTAATTGGGTTCAAATACGAGTCAACTTGGACAGGACTCTATTTAGTTGAGACTGAACCGAAACGGGATGGGTTGTTGGGTTCGGTTCGGTCTTATTTTGGGGTTCAGTAAGGATCTAGGAGATATAGCGTTCACGAGCCCGTCCAGCTTCTTTCCCGTACCCTAACCGCTTCAGTCGCTCGCGTCGCCGACGCCACCCGCGCCGTCCCGATCGGGCGATCTGCGATCGCCGTCCAACTTCTTGGTTCTTCTCCGGGGACCTCTCTTCCTTCCTCCTTGCACTTGCGCGCGGGTGTCCGTCTTCCTATCATTCTCCTACCGGCATCGATTTGCCACTTTTTTGGTATGTGTCTGGTTATCCACTCATGTGAAACAGGAAGCTTGACATACAGAAAAGCGCTACCGCAATCACCTTGGATGTTGAATAAAAGATTTAGCTTTTTAGCTTCATGCACGTTAGCAAGTTAATCAAATGCTGATGTTCAGGCTAGATTCGTTACTGATTATGAATTTGGTGATACATTTTCATAGCCCCTTGAATGCATGAGTATCTTACTTGTAGAAAAAATAATTTACTACTTATAAACTGTAATGATACTAATAGCCAACATGATCCCTGTCGAGTTTTGTATCTTTTATTGTCCTGTTCCAGGTGGATGTTATCCCTTAGCTTAAACTGATAACATATCTATACACTTAGCAAATGCTATCAAAGCTATCTTGACAGGCAACACAGAAAAATTTAGTCTCTTGTTTGATAGCAAGCTTAAGAAACATCAACAGCGTTTACTCATCCCTATTACATGGGACTACTAGATATCCTAATAAACACATTTAAAATGTTATTTTAGATTTTTTGAACTAATTCTCAAAAGAAGGTAATCTTTGTGAGGCTTTATCAATGGCTGTTTTGATTTGCAATTTATTCCATGATTTCCTTTCATGATGAAATATACCTTTCCATTTTTTTGAGCTTGATTGCGCTTTTTTATCTTGTCTTAGCAACCTAGTTTGCACGAAGAATACCAGTAGGAAACTTGAAATGAGTTCAACAGTGGGTAAGTTGCTTCCGGTGAATGCTGGCTGGCTTGGCAAGGTCAGTTCTCATTTCTGGAGTATTGTTGACAACATTATTTTTGGGTTCTCAATTTTCTTCTTTGATGTTAGAACGAGATGAAGAGATTTAATATTAGTCGAGGAAGAGGTCCTGCGCTGATTGCCAGGGCATCTGTGGCTTCTAAATCATTGGAGTGCCAAAAGACAAATGTAAAGTACCCAGGGAAGGAGGTTCACATTGGAGTTTTAGGTGCCAGCGGTTATACTGGAGCTGAGGTACAAATTACTTGTCCCCTTATGGGCTTACTTTCCGTAGAAACTCATACTATACTAATTTAATTTGATATTTTTGTTGTATATTTGAGCATAATATTGTGTTTCATCTTTATACTGATTTCTTTATTTATTCAAATTCGCTATTCTACAGAAGCTTGAAATTTTACTGGTAGTGTTTAGTTAAATTTCTTACCGAACTCATGTGAGCCAACATTTTAATATCATGAGTCTTAAAACTGATATAAGATTTTCACATGCCTTAATAGAATGGATTTCTTGATGGTAGGAGAATTAAAGAAAATTTGTAACTATGTTCAAGGATTAATTACCTATTCCATAATAGTTCTGCATATCTTTGGTTGGACCAGTAACCATCTTTTGTTGCATAATTAACTAGTATACAAATCATGAATGCATCCTTGTGGTTTAATCAACAGGATCTTTGAAAGGCAAAGTAAGTGAAGAATTCATTTCTCTAAAAGGAAATGTTTTTGGTCTATTATGGCCCTAATAAACATCTTATGGGTAATCTAAATTTAAGAATTATTCTTCTTGGTGTTACTTAAAAACTTTATGGAGTTAATTAACATTTATTATCCAAATACTCACATATTATACATGATTGTCCATTTTTAATTATCCATTTTTTCAATGCATTAAAATTTGTGCATCAATCAATTTCTTTATCTAATTGTTAAGGTATTTGTATGTTATTCGTGTATAGATTACTTCTTTATCTCATCCTGGACTGTCGTTAGGCGAATTGCTTCATTTATAGGTGAAAAACTTTAGAAACTAAGATGTTAAAAAAGTGGAATCAAAATTGAATGTATGTAATGTTGGTTCGAATATGAGCACAAGAGTCATAGATAGATACCTTGGATAGATTTTTTTTGTGGCTCATTCTTACTGCTGTATAAAGAATATACTAGGCTGTCCTTCACATTATTTGATGCCATCAGATATGATTAGAGTAATTCTTGCAAAGCTGTACTTGTTAAGGTTCATAATTACACCAATAACCTTATTGTCTGATTACTTTTGGGATTATGTGAGTTTGGTGGTAAACTATTATTTTTGAATTGTTCGTACAGGTCATTATTTGCACATGAACCAGCATTCTCTGAAAATATAATTTCACTAAAATTATTATGGGATGATGTTTAATTGTTTAATAGATTGTTCGGCTCCTAGCAAATCATCCACATTTTGGTATTACACTGATGACTGCTGATAGAAAAGCAGGGCAATCGTTTGGCTCGGTGTTTCCTCACTTGATTACACAGGTATGTTTGTAAATCATTCTCTCTTATCTGTTCCAATCCAAAAAGAAACATCTTACTTTGTTGACTGGGAGGTTAGCTTTTTGAATGCTTTCTAATCCCTTTTTAAAGAAAAGTATATGAACCAATGAATCATAACCTATGACATTAAATCGGATATTAGAAGTCAATTATAGAGGCTAATCAATCACTCTGAATTTGTAGGCTGGCTTTAGATATTGGTTTTGTAATCTTTCTGTATTTTTGTTTCTCTAATTCCCTTATGATTCTTGATTGCTAATGTGGTATGCTCCTGATGGCGTCTAGTTGTGCATCACTAATTTATTGGTACACTTTATCGCTTTAAGTGTGAAGCTCATCATCAGGTTTTATTGCTTTTCAGGACTTGCCTAATATGGTTGCAGTCAAAGATGCTGACTTTTCTAATGTGGATGCTGTATTTTGTTGTTTGCCACATGGCACAACACAGGTTTTTTCTCTATATATGCCATAATGGAATATATTTTTCTAAAGACAATGAAGTCTATATATTATTCCAGAAGTTAAAGAAAATTCTAGTTCGTTTAAACTAGTGTTTCTTTAACATTATCGTTAGACCCATTCTTCTTGCAGGATATTATCAAAGACCTTCCCAGGGATCTAAAGATTGTCGATCTCTCTGCAGTATGCTTTTTTGCATTTTTGTGTAATCCTCAATTATCATAAAGAACTCAACTGTTACAATGCACTTTGAAGTTTTCTATTTCCTATTTGTCAAAACTAACTGAGAAAAGTTTTACAGGATTTTCGGTTGCGTAACATCAATGAATATGAAGAATGGTATGGCCTGCCTCATAAAGCACCTGAATTACAGGTAATGAGTTTATTATTTCTTTTGGTTTCAGTGCGAACTGTGTTGTCATCTTCAATGATTTTTTATCTATGAAGTATTTTATTTATTGTGTTAGGAAATTTTAATTGAGTCAGTGTTGCCTTAGTTCATTCTTCGTCATTATGACATTTCCTGTCAAAAAAGTGATGAGTACATAACTGTTGTTTTTTTATAACCTCTCTTATCCTATACTAATATACTTTTAATATTCCTCAATCTCTCCCTCTTTTATTGGCTGGTAAGTAGCTGGGCCTTGTAATGCTTGCCTACCATTTTTTTCTTTTGACAACCAAAATATGGGTTGTTTTGACACAGTTAGTTCTGTTGTCTTGTTGGTTAAACATACCCCTTCTTACTGTTTGGGCTTGTTTGAGTGTGCTATATGTTTTTATGTTTGGTAGTATTATATGGTCTTGGGGTTGAGGATCAGGATTTGTTGCGTTAATTGATTATTTGATTGAAAATTTCTGAGTTAATTGGGGCTCAGCAACCAAAGATTAAGCTACCTTGAGATCATCAAATGGTTAGTAACATTTTGCACAATTTCAGTCAACATTTTTAGTAGACGAGTTGGGAGTAGAGAGTTATTTTTGTGATTGGAAAACTTATGACCCAAAACATTAGTCAGTGGAGAAGTTTCTTTGAGGGAAAGGTTCAAGCTCTTACTGTAAGGTTTATCTCTCTTTCAGCTTCTGAACTCCAGACTTCCTACCTTGTCATATCATTGCATTTTAGATTTGACATGATATTCTTTTTTTCATAATTTAGAATCCAAAGTAAGATTTGTCACAAGCCTGGAATTTCTTCTTAGTGATTCCAGATTGATTGATCTCGTAGCTCCAATAATTTTCCATATATTAGTTGTAAAGTAGCAGAGGAAGGATATTTAGGGAACTTTACATTAGTCCTGACACAATCATCCAGCTTATGAAATCTAGTCTGATTAGTTTTTGGTTTTTATTTGCGTTTGGTTGTTAACTCAGATTCAGATGTAAATTGAAACTTTGTACAAGTAAACAAATTTATAGTGAACTAACATACTGGCGGTTGTAGGTTTTCCTTGTGAGTTTTCAGAAATACTGAGTTTTCTTAGTTGAAACGTTGCATGTAATCTATTTTGTTTTTATTCTTATCCTAACACTTACAGCATATGTTAAAGTTTGGTGATGACTTTCTTATCCTGAATCCAGAAAGAAGCTATATATGGGCTGACAGAAATTTCGAGAGATGAAATACAAAATGCACGACTAGTTGCAAATCCTGGCTGTTATCCAACATCCATCCAACTTCCTCTTATTCCATTGATAAAGGTTCAAATTCTAATGTCTTCTAAGAAAGATTGTTTAGCTAGGACTTCTGGTATATTCATAGGAAGATTTTGAGTTGTACTGTCAAGTGTTTCTCCAATTTGGATTTGGGTACATAATGTTCCCATTTATACTTCATTAAGCCTTTATAAAGCAAAGTTTTCAGTAGTCTATATGATATGTCTATGTCCAAATCATTAAATAGATTTTCCTGACTGGCCTAAGTGAATATTATGGTGCATGTAACCATTAGATAGGTATATATCTGTTTAATTTAGGGTGAATACAATATTTCACATGTGAATTTATGCCCTATGATGCAATTTGGTACAAGAACTCCTAAATCACACATATATTAACTTTACACAATTGTTGCAATTGATGATAGCCTATCCAAAATTGGCTGGACTTGTTCATTTACTTGGGAAATATAAATTTTTGCCTACCAATTCCAATTGGCCATTTGGCGCAATTCCATTCAGAGAATGAATCAGTAAACAAAGTACTGCCTGCTATAATCATAATTTGCGTCAAAGTTAAGATATTGAATATATTTCTGGAGATATAACCTTTGTCTTCTTGATTATCAATTGTTTTGTAGACTCATTTAATTGAAACCAGGAATATCATTATTGATGCAAAGTCTGGAGTTAGTGGTGCAGGTCTGAACGTACTTTACCTCATATGTAATTTATTCCAGCTATAGTAGAGTCAAGTACCACCAGATCCTCTCTTGGTAATTTCTGATTCTGAACATGATATAGGTCGTGGAGCAAAGGAGGCTAATCTTTACACTGAAATTGCCGAAGGTCTTCATTCTTATGGAATCACCAAGCATCGACATGGTGACTATTCTCTATTTACTCATAGGGTTGTAAACAAGCTGAGCCGAGCTAAGCTTTTGGGTGTTCAAGCTTTATTTGATAAGGCAACTGAGCCCAGCTGAGCCGAGCCTAAAATGAACTAAACTTTTGCAATGATTGTTCAAGCTTGGCTTGGTTTATTTTTGATGAGTTTGAGCTTGGCTTGTTTTGATGGTATCGAACGTTCATTTCAAGCTTGGCTTAGCTTCGTTCATTTAGATGTTATCAAATTTTCAATTCAAACTTGTTTGATTGGTTATTGAGCTTAATAATTCAAATGTTTGTTTATTTTAAAACTTTTTATTTATTTATTTATTTAGTATGTTGATAAGAGTTTTATTAATGAAAATGGTTCATGAACCTTAACGAGCTGAACATATATGTGTTCAAACTTGTTTGTTTAGTTTAACGAGTTATTCAAGCTTGTTTATTTAATCGATCTTGTGTATAATGAACGAACATAAACAAGCTTTTACCAAACTGAACATCAAGCTTGTTCACAAACGTTCGGTTCATTTATTAGCCCTATCTACTCAAGTGTTTAATGACAATTGTTTGTTTTCTTTAAATTACTTATATTGCATAAATACAATCAACAATACAGTTTTTGTTCCTGTTCTCAGTTCCTGAAATTGAACAAGGACTCACAGATGCTTCAAATTCTAGAGTAACTGTTAGCTTCACTCCCCATTTAATTCCTATGGTAAAGTTTATGCTGTTATCTTATTTTGCAATCATTTGTTTTGAAGTTTCCCCTGCAGTTCTGATGCTGATTTTATGTCGATTCATGTGGATATGTAGAGCCGTGGGATGCAGTCGACAATATATGTTGAAATGGTTCCTGGAGTGAATGCCAGTGATTTATATGACCTTTTGAAATCTACTTATCAGGTACCGTTGATGGGTGAGATAGCACTTAATCTATGCCATTTAGCACTTAATCTATGCCATTTCACAGGCAATCGTGTGGAAAGATGCCTGCACAGCATTTAGAATTTTACCAAATAATGCAACAATAAGTATTTTGTCATAATATATGTTTTTGCGTGAATTAACATTATCGTGGCAACCGAGTTGTGTAGGTACAATTGGTTATTTTGTCATTTTTGAGAAAAATGCATTTCCTTCTATGAACTTTGTTTGTACATTGTGTTTTGTGTTGTTATGTCTCATTAATAGATAGTAGTGCCTTGCAGGAGGAAGAATTTATTAAGCTGCTAGATAAAGGACGTGTACCCGAGACCCGTCATGTACGAGGATCAAATTATTGCTTGATGAATGTCTTTGAAGATCGAATCCCCGGCAGAGCTATCATAGTTTCTGTTGTATGTACTACATTTATGTTTACTCCAATCGCTCATTTGGTCACACTTATCAATCATGTAGCTGTACTAACCAAGGAATCATTGACTGTACAGATCGACAATTTAGTGAAAGGAGCTTCTGGTCAAGCATTGCAGAATCTTAATTTGATGATGGGACTTCCAGAGAATACAGGGCTGCAACATCTGCCCTTGTTTCCTTAAACTATCTGCATGTGTAGGGTAAATCCGAACAATTAGAACAGACGCTGATTGAACGTGTAGGAATGGAACGTTGCTTTGATGCTGCTCTCACATCGACTATCTAGTTCAATCTTGATGCAGTGTGCAGGTATTTTAATTTTATTTCTGTTACCTTCATTTGTACTATTATGGTTCCAGATAAAATTGCTGACTTTTGCTGTGAGATTGGAGACGAAGTTTTGTAATTTTGTAACCTTTATTTGTACTATATAAGGGGCATCAGTGAGTTCAAAATTGAAATCGAATAAATCTAAATGGATTAAGCTGCAAAACCACAAAATTTGCCGTCAAATTTGAATAAATTGAATTGATATGATGAAATTTTGTAATTTTGTTACCTTCATTTGTACTATGTAAGGGCCATCAATGAGTTCAAAATTGAAATCGAACAAACCTAAATGGATTAAGCTGCCAAGCCGTCAAATTTTGCTGTCAAAATTGAATAAATTGAATTGATATACAACACATTTTTGCTGTTAAAATTGAATAAATTGAATTGATATAAAATCTGTGATTTAGTAATAGACAATCGATTGATATTGGGTAATCTATATTGTTGTATACATATTCTGATTGACTGTTTACAAATGACAGTTGGTGAAGTTTTGGTTTAATTAATTTATGGATTTTAAAATTAAAATTCAATCAGTTGAATCTGATTTTTTTATATATGGAAAAAATAGTTTCTTTAATAAAACTCTAGTGGTAAATTATTTTAAAAAAAAAGATAAAATGTTATATTAAATAATTAAATATTGAACTTAAAAAGAAAAAAGTAAAAGGGATTTTTTTTATTTAAATCTGAATATAGGTGTATTTTATGGCTATAAAGAGTAATTCTTAATTATATT
>JBBPFP011287550.1:0-10180 GCA_037974795.1 Kaempferia galanga
TTTAATTTATAAAAAAGGGAAGCTTCTTAGAAGCTTCCTGCTTTTTAAAAGTAACCTTTTTTTTTCCCGAGTCGGTGGACAGCTTCGTGCTTTAAAAAATTTTTTTTTTTTTAAAGCCACGAAAACCGAATGACGGCACAGTACTTCTCCTCCTTTTCTTCTCCGACGAAGCAAGCACAGAGCTTCTTCTTCTTCGGCGAAGGACGAAGCAGTCACCGGCAAATGAGGGGTCGGGTCGGTGCGAGGAAAAGAGAAAAGAAACAGAGGTTTTGCCCTAATTGGCTCTGATACCATTGTTGCCGGCGGATAAAAAAAACACCCGAAAAAGACTTACAGGTCTTCGGCGGTGTTGACGCTTGTGCTGACCGTCACAGAGAAGATCACGAGGAGGTTCTCCGAGGATTTCACGAACCAAATCCCGGGGATGCTCTGCAACTCCTTCTTTTTCCTCAACGCTGCCACTGCTCAGATTCGCTCCGCTGCGGATCACCTTCGCTACCTTTTTCGCTGCCTTCGGACTGCTTTCCGATCGATGGGGATGGCTTGGACGGGCTGCCCTTTTATAGCAGCTACAGGGATGCTGCTATTATTGCACGGCTGCCTGCTGCATTTACTGGCCGCCATCAACGTAAGAAACGCTCGAGCGTTTCTGCGCAGCAGACAGCGGCGGGCGTTCTCCCGCTCGTGACGCGAGCGTTCGCCTGCTAATAAAGCGGGCGTTTGCCCTTTTCTCGTTCCAACAATATGTGTGTCAAGCGATAAAGCCCTCATTATAAATAAGGGTCCTTGGTCTTTGATAGAGGTACGCACACTTTACACTATTCATCTATAGTTAACATTCTTCTTTGAGAGCCCCCCATTGACTTGAGTGTTAGATTACCAGAGTCGGGGACTCCTTCCCTAGCCTGGTTTCTAACGTCATTAGAGTCTGTGCGATTGCTTGCAGAGACTAGGAGCACAGAGCACTTGTTCGAAGAGTCTTCGCTCAATCAACCTCGAAGCCACTTTAGCACCGTATAATCTAGCACCAACCGTCCGGTTTCAGACAGTATTAGTAACAACCAACAGAGAATATGAATAATGCTCACCATGCTAGTCATTTTTCGTTAGCATTTTTCATTAGTATGTACTGCAATCTCCTAACTGTTGATTTAACTAACAATTAGAAACAAAACATGATAAACATAAGCTACATAGCTGAATCCAGCAACTAATATATTATGAATCACTAAATAAGGAATACAAAAGTTTGAAAGGGCAATTAACATTAGATGTTTCAGATAAAGAATAAATGCAAGTTACTAAAGAAAACAATGGCTCATACGAGATCGTTAAATGTAGGCGTAGCGATTATTTTCCAATAATTTCAAGGAGCGGAAAAGAAGCAAACGAAATCTAGTGAAAATTGATGAAACTAGATCAAAAAACACTCACACTCCCCCGGCGACTACTCCCCTTGCGACAAGAGACATGCAGATGCTAAGGATCGCAAGGCCGGAGCCTTGAATCACTCTCGCTCGAACTTTGCTTCCTCCGCGAGGCTCACAATAGTTGCCTTGGCACCGCCGACTCCCCCATGCTCTTCCCCATCACATCCTCTGACGCCATCAAACTCTACCGCGATATCGGATCCATCAGAGCCCGAACTCAAACCGTTGTTAGAGCAACGAGAATTTCGGCGATCTTCAGGAGAAGTGGATCATCCGGTATCGAACTACTTTGCCAGTGCTCTGCTCTTCCACAGACGCCGGTGGATGATAGAACCCATAGCGACGGGCCATCCATTTATAGGCTCCATCGTAGAGGGAGTGGAGATACTTAACGAAATGACTTCCCACCATCCCACTCCACCGACCCTCGGTCCGCATTGGAGAAAGCTTGTGGGTCCATCTGCAAAATCAACCTCCAAAGAAATTGTAGACCGATATTTCGAAATGGGTTGATCGATGCGTTGAATTAATTAGTCACCGGAGAAAAAAATATTAATAAATCCAGAAGCACTTGTAAACTGTGTATATTGGCAACCATGAAAATTTTAAATATATTATTATTATGCTTTTTTTATACTAGAACATTCTATTTGATTCTAACTAATTTTTTTATTATTTTTAATTAATTAATCATTGAAAAATTTTAAAAACCATAAAAATTACCTCAATTTCGAATGGCTTGAGACCTTTTACGTGGACCGTCGGGCCCACCGCCTCTTAGTTACGCTGGAAATATCCGTTGTTGACTAATTGAAATCTTCCACGCGTCCACTCCGCCAACCACGAAGCCCAAACATTTCGCGCTCCGTTTCCTGCTTATTTTCTCGCCGCGTGGAATGATTAAAGGCCGTTCGATCGACAAGAGTCGTCTCTAATACGGTTTTTGGTTTTTCACCCAGCGATTCACCGCCTCAGAGTTCCACCGGAGATTGATCGGAGAGCAACGTTACTGCCGTCGAAGCAACATCGGATTCGCGCGTTTCCATGGGAATTGTCGCCGTTCCCAGCTCAGCCTCCCGATCGGCGTTCGGCAGCGGCTGCGGATTCGCGGTCCGCCGCTCGCCGCCTCTACGGCGACCTTTCGTCGTCTTGGCCTTCAAAGGCGAACCCGTCCCCAAGTGCTCCGAAGCCGTCGTCTCCCCTCCCATCAAGGAAGCGAAGAAGAGTCCCGGGAAAAGGTCCAAGAGAGGGAAGGGCGCCGTGGTCTCCGCCGCCGTGGTCGCTCCTCCTTCTGCCGACGCTTGCGCCAGAGATCCGGAATACGACGAGGTCGCCGCCGCTCTTGAGAACATCTACAAGCTAAGCCCGGCCGAGGTTTCGGACTGGGAGGCGAACGGGGTAGGAAATGTGGTTAGGAACAAGAAGAAGAGGGCGAAAAGGTTAGGTCTTGAAGAAAGAGTGCGTTTGAGGCAGAGAAAGGGGGAGGAGGAGAGCGTGGAGGCGAAGAAGAGAGGTCGGAGGAGGGATTTGGAAGAGGAAGTGGAGACATTAGTGAGGGAGTATTCCATTTCCACCGATTTGTACAACTTGGATTGGAAGAGGGTGAAGATACCACCAGTTCTTAGCTCGGCTGAGCACACACGTCTTTTTGGGCTGATGCAGCCCATGAAGGTAAGCAACACTTTCCCTTTGCCTCTCTGGTTTACTTACTTCCTCGTCTTGTATGTATCTCCATGATTATGATTTCAAGTACTGATCAGTACTAGTCAGTGTGGCTGAAATACATCCTAACTGAGATACTTCACCATGCTTATGTTGTGTTAGTAAGTGATAATTACTAGTTGAGATGTTTGTTCCATTTATGTAATTTGTTGTTTGAAATGTTAGACTAATCCATTCGGTTATTGCTATTAGATATAAACAAGCTATTGAAATATGGTTATAGAATAAACTCATTTAAATTGATCTCGGACACATTAAAGCATATTGAATGTTGGCACAACAGTGTCAAAATTATATGATTTTGGTCTCCAAACTTAAATCCTAGCAAAATGATACAACTAAACCTTAGCAGGCATTCATGATATTCTCTCTTTTTGGGATCATTGATTAAAATCGATAAGTTTCTTGACAATAGGCAATAATGCAAGTGAAGGAGGGTTTGTCTAAGGACCTGAACAGGGAACCAACCGATGGTGAGCTAGCAGATGCAGTGAACATGAGTGTTCTACAATTAAGAAGACATTTAGAGATTGGCCAAGCAGCAAGGAACAAGCTAATCAAGGTACCCATTTTATTTTGAAGATAACTGCAGATTGAAGAAATTTACTGCTTTGTAAGATCTTTTATATTTACTTACACTTTGTTGCATTCTGTACTCAGCATACTCGTTAAACAATAAGCAGATCACATCATCCCATGAAACTAATAATTATCCATTGCAACTATTTTCCTCATGATTATAACTGTGTTATTACCTTTTAAATTTTTTTCATGATTGAATAGCATTGCAACTCAAGTTTACCTATTTAGCTATGTTATTGAGCATTTCGACCAGATGATCGACATCTAATTACTCCTTTTGCAGCACAACCTTCGACTGGTTCTATTTGTTATCAACAAGTATTATCCAGAGATTGCAACTGGACATAAATTCCAAGAATTTTGTCAAGCGGGTGCCACAGGTCTCATAACTGCCATCGATCGGTTTGAACCCAAGCGTGGCTTCCGTCTGTCCACGTATGGCCTCTTTTGGATCCGGCATTCCATTATCCGATCGATGACGCTTGCAAACTTCACAAAAGTTCCTTTCGGGATTGAGTCGGTATGATCCCACTGCTATATCACTGTCTTGAATTTGCAACGAATCAGGTTTGGAATTAATTTCCGTTCATGCAGGTCAGACAAGAAATCCAAAAGGCTAAACTGGAACTATCCTTCGAGCTGGGAAGACAACCTACCGAGAAAGAGATAGCCGAACGAGCAGGAATCTCACTGGAAAGATACAATGATGTTGTCAAGGCATCAAAACCAGTGTTTTCGCTCAATGGAAAGCATATTGTAACACAAGAAGAATACATCAATGGTATTACTGATCTAGATGGAGAAGGTGATAAACGCAAACAACCTGCACTTCTACGACTAGCTCTTGACGATGTGGTAAGCTTTTTTTAATCACCTTCACTCAACCACACCAGCTTCGTGGGTGAGTAATCAGAAACTCGTTCAATTCTTCAGCTAGATTCACTGAAGCCAAAGGAAAGCTTGGTGATGCGACAGAGATATGGGTTGGATGGCAAGGGAGAAAGGACCTTGGGAGAGATTGCAGGGAATCTTAATATATCAAGAGAGATGGTAAGGAAGCATGAACTGAAGGCACTCCTTAAGTTGCAGCATCCAACTCGAGTCGACTACCTTCGTCGATACATTTGACCAACAATCCTGTATATAAGATAGCTATTTTTGTAATCATCAATTTCCTCGTATACTTTTTAAAGATTAAGTGATGAATCTTTGTGTATCACCCACAGAGACTAAGAAAAAAGGCATTGTTGATACATAGATTGTAATTTGAGCAGAAAAGAGACAAGAAGTTAGCTTATAACCTAAGGTCATACGAAAAATTGATTACTTTCTCTTTATTTTCCTTGCACTCCTCTTCATTCTTTAATTTTTTTTTTAATACTTCAGTAGACTCGAAAAAAAACAGGCATTCAATCATATAATCATCAAAATGTTTCAGGGTATACTTTTAACTCGAAAAATTAAATAATGAATGAAGCTAGGAAAACAGAGTGATAGACTCGAGAAAAACCTTAATGCTTGGCTGGTGCAGCACAATATCTGATATGCAAAACTAGTCATGCTTTAATTTGCATCTCAACAGTTATCTGGAGAGGCTCCACATGGAACATGTTGATCTTGAGTCACTAATGGAGGATAATCGATATCCATTTTGTTGTGAAGAAATCGAACGACAACACATGTAATGTTGTCCGAACTACCGCGTGCGAAGGCAGTCTCTGTTAACTTCCTAGCAGCAACTTCAGGTTCCTCTTCCATTCTCACAAGAGAAACTGCATCCTATAGGGGTGGAAAAGGGTACATAAATGTTGAAATTAGCAACGAACAATGCGCTAGTACTGCCTACTGTAAACCAACCCACACGGATACATTGGAACAAAATACAAACTTGCTATGGCGAGGACGACTTCATGAAACACAAGGCGATAGAGGATACAATTCATCTTCAAATATGCATTTTCTTTGTGACAAAATGCCTTACTAATGCGAACCTTTTGGAAAATAAAAAAAACAGGCAATGTAGGTTGTATTAACAAAGCAATTATCTACTAGAAGTGAAATTGGAATATGAAAAGAGGCATGGCCAACAATAAGCTCCCTGAATTTAGCTGCAGAACTGACAATAGCTAAACAATACTCTGTATATGTTTATTGAGAAAGCAGATCTAACCTCGTTTGACACGACATCCCAAAGCCCATCACTGGCCAAAACCAGAAATTCCAAGTCCTCATCCACCACTTGTTCCTGACAGAAGGACAGAGACATTTTGTGAAACTTGTCAGATAAAATTGTCTTTGGAAGTGCATCAAATCTAATAGATTGCTACGAGTGCTACAGCTAGATAGTGCCTCTGTAAAGTAACAGAGATTTATGAAGCATACAATGTAATATAGTATTCAAACGGCTTGGAGGTTATTTTATGATTCTGTGAAGATCAAAATTGTTACTATTATACTAAACATTAAAGTGAATCTTGTTTTTGTAGCATGCCACAATTGGACAGGCTTCAGTCTTAGCAATTATATATTTCCCTTTGTTTCTTTTCTTCTTGCAGAGCCCTCCCTCCAAGTTAGTTGCACACAGATCCTCCCCTCCATCATCTCTCTAGTCTGCACCAACACGGAGGCTTGTTTGTGCCTACCCCATGTGGGCCTCCTGCCCCTTCTCTCTCTCTCTCTCTCTCTCACTCATAGAAGGCCATGTCGGCCCAATTCTACACTCCCCTTGCTGCCTCGTGTTGCCACTCTGCCAGCCTACGCTCGGTGTGGGTAATCAGTTGTTATTATTATATTAGACAATATCGGGAACATAAAATATGTGAACCGATCTTATATAGCTAACAGACCATGAGGGAGAGTTTCAGCCAAGTTCTGTAGTACAATGGAATACCTGAATCTCAGGCTCTGCTAGAACGAATTGTTTTAGAAGACGGTTGCCAAATGCTCGAGACATTGCTAATATGCCTCCAACCCTCCAGGTACCTACAAATTTACACAATCAACCCAAGATAATTTCTCAATCTGAATACAACAAAGTCCCTTGAAAAATAACCATTGTGCAATTAATTCACTAATTTAAGGAATAAATATCACATTGCTGGATAAAGAAGCAGGAAGCTCTCTGATAATACTCATAAGAACTGTTTTAGGCGATTGTGATTAACCCCCAAATCACAGAACTACTGAACTTGTAAACACAAATGACAATATCAGAAAGGCATATTTCCCAAATGCTGGTACACTTACCAGCCCACATGACAACTCCTCCAGCATCCTCAATTCTCTTGCGCTCGTCGCTTCTATTCGGCTTGTGATCATCAGAGAGAGGAATTGCTACAATCAAGGATTATTTTCTTCAACAGTTTGTGAAGTTGGTATTTTACATGGTAAAGTCAAGAGAGAGATGAAACATGAAACTGGAAGATAAAATAAAAAGTGAGATAAGAAATGTATTATATGCTGTAGCGTATAGTAATTATAGAATTGGTTCATCTTTGTTAACTATAGAATTCATTTTATCATTTTGACCACGTCCGCAATAATTTTAGCCAATAGCACGCTAAGATAGTAACAAGTTCAACCCAGAATGAAATGAATTAATTCAACTATTTATAATGATATATCCCTTATTAAAATTTCTAGCAAGAGATAACTAAAAGAACCAGCTTCAGCCACTGAATTGACAAGTTACTTTAAAGTATCAATTAATCAGGTTCCAAAGGGATAATTAAAAAACAAAACCAATGTCAATCCTTCTAGGACTTGAAGAGGGACATGTTAACCTTGCTTGTCTGTTCATCCGACGTCCCATTTTATGGCTAGAGCTATAACTCGTACGTGCTTTGTTGCTCATGTTGACAAAACAATTCAAATCTTTTGAAACCATACTTCCAACAAAAAGTCAGGAAAAAAGAAGGATCAAGATTATAAGTCACCTTTTCCAGCCTTACATATGACAGCACGTGAATCACCAACATTAGCTACATATAATTGTTTGTCAATCAAAACTGCAGTAGAGGCTGTAGAACCATCATCTCTAGTCGTATTGCTTTCAGAAGCTAAGAAGTCTGAATCAGTTCTTTTAAATGTCTCACCTGTCAATTTACAGAAGAAAGCGAATTGAAAATGGCTGCACAGAAAACTGCCTAAAGAATGCTACAATATGTATAAGCAACTTGACAAGATTGTTAGTACTTATTGCGATTTTTGTATCCACCATCAATAATGGATGCTTTGTTAGGTTGTTGAACAGGTGTTCCTTCAAATATTCAGAAGCACGTGAACCACCGTGTCCTGTAATAGAATTTTTCTACATGACGATACTCCATGATCAATCTAGAAATAAAAATTATATAATGAACAAAACCATCAAATATCCCAAAAAGGCCGATCAATTTTCCATTAATTTCAGCTGATTTATGATCATAGTTATCCTCCATGCTTGGTCTTTTCCCCTTAAAGCTAGCATATCCACACTGCCAACGAGCATCCACACTGCAAACGATCCTCAAGATGAAACATAAATAAGATATCCAGATAAGATGTTTATTCTAATGAATAAAAAGGTAATGACAACAAGCCATGAATCCCAAGTATTTGGGTTTCACTACATGCATTTTATTCCACAATTGAACTATAAGACTGCTAGCAATATCTAGATACTCAAATCATTTCTACTTACATTATCTAGAGTTTTTCTTGTCTTCCCTCAACTCCTCAAATTCAACTCCAATCATTTCAATGTGTCTAATATAAATTATCTTAAAATATGCTATACCATTTCAACATATTTTCTTTCATTCTATCATTGAACTAAACAAAAGTATCCCTAGATAGAACCTCACACATCCATCTCAATGTACTCATCGCTGTGAAAATAAGGGTAGCACACACTAATTCCTAAATGCGTAATCAGATATCAAATGGAGAGAAAAATCCATTGATTAGCCAACCTTTTCCATCTTCCACTTGCATAATTGCTATTTACTTCGTGATCCTTTTCAGGTGATACATTGTTAGCAGCTCCACGCTCCAAAGCTAGACCTGAATCCACCATCATCGTTGCACGCCTCAAGACAAAATTCTTACTTCAAGGAGGACCCACGCCCTCTTTCCACTCTTGTTCCTTTGAAGTCGAACGATCCGGGTTCTTCGTGCGATTGACAAAGCCGTTTAAGTCAGCATTATATACCATCTATCTTGCTGAGCACCTGCCGTACATGGATATCACGCAACAAAACAAGGATGAGACAGTTCACAAATGCAATGTTTAGCGAGAGAGGAAAGGAAGAGAGCACTCTTTTTTTTTCCCTTCAAAAACTCCACCTTTAAAACATCAATTCGCATCATCATAAAGAGCATGCTCTTTTCAATCATAAATTAAACAAAGAAACTACAGAAATAGGAGAAAAATTATAGAAAGGATGCCGGATGCCAATCATATCTAACGACAGGACACAAAGCAGTCACCTGTAAACAACCTACCGAGCTAAGAACTCCTGGATCCGAGGCCGAGCGCGTAGATCGGAAAGCGGAGAATGAGGCGGCCGAGGGCAGATCGTCTTAACGGCGATCGGCGAAATCGAAGGAAGAGAGGAAAAGGGGGAGATCGGGGAGAAGGTGGTGGTTCCTTTTTGGCCTCGGTTCTAGTTTTAACTCGAAATAATAGGCTTCGTGTGGGTTAGCACGAGGCAAGCCGAGAACGTGGCAAGACAAGTGGGCGACAGTATGCACCGTAGCGTACCGGTATATCGGTCAGTTCCCGTTATACGATGAACGCCTTAATAATTAAACAGCGTGAATTCCAGACTTAAATGCATTTCTATCCATTTATCACTACCAATTAAGTTCAGGTATAAAAATAAAATCTGTTTTAATTGCTACAAGATATATCTTTTTGTGCTAAACAAATTCGAGAGAGTTCTATTTATTTTCTGATTAATTAATACAAATCATGAATCATTATTAATCCGAATCTTGCTACGCAATTTAAGTGTCTGTCGCATGAATAATCACAATGAAACGAATATATTTTCAATAAAAAAATCATGTAAATCGAAAAAGTACCATAATGGAACCCAAAAAAAAACCAATCAGAAATAAATCCAAATAAAATTGAAAAATAAATTACAGAATCGTAGAAAGGATGTCAATATTTGGCGGATTCGAAGAAGAGGGTACGAAGAAATTATCGGTATTTAATTTAAATATCTAATTAAATATTATATATATATATATATATTAAAGAATTTTTTTAACCAATTAGTTAATTTTTTTAATTATGGAAGTTAAATAGATATTTAATTTATTTTTTAATTATATATATAATTTTTTTAATATAATATGAATTTTAATATATTTTTATTAAATGATAATAATTATATAGGAAAACAATTACAAGTGATACAGTGAGACTAGGAGGGTCCCATAGAGTTCGAGCGTAGTCG
>JBBPFP011287658.1:0-10178 GCA_037974795.1 Kaempferia galanga
ATATGGAGATGGCGCCACCGCCCTGCAGCAGAGGGTCTTGCACCGGATAGAACGCGGCGAACGGGGCGAGCGCGGACGCGTTGGTCGTTTGCGCCGGTGACGCTCGCGTCGGCTGGAGCTTCTTGCGCCGCTTCGCGGCGGATTCCTCCTCCCCGGAGGTGGATACCAGAGCCGGCTGCGAGGACGAGGAAGGGGCCTCGGTGGGGATCCTGATCGCGCCGTCGACTACGGTGGCGATGGCGGGGACGGTCCCGGTCCCCGTGGCGGCGATGATGGCCGGCTCCGCGTGCTGCAGGAGCCACCGGATGGTCTCGCCGTCCGACTTGTGCCCTAGCTCGCGGGTGAGCTGGAAGATCCGAGCAGCGCAGGCGGCCGGCATCCGGATCCGCCGCCCCCTCCCCTCCACCTTGGTGTGCCGGTCTCTGGTCCTCGCTGCGGGCCGCCGAACGATGGGCAGCGCGCCGATCCCCAGGAACGCCATGGGCTCCCGTTTAGGCGCGATCAAACGGTGCACCGCGCCTCCTCCGCCGCCGCTTCCACCCGTTGGGCCACTACTCGCTCTCCCCGCGCCGTCCTCGTCTTCCCTCGCCGGAGAATCCATGGCCGCCACAGCCGCCCGCCACGCGATCTGTCGCTTCTCCCTTCCTCTTCAAGTGGGGTTGGAGGACAACAAGCAACTAAACCCTGGGAACCACCCTCCCTTTTATTCTCGGGTCGCATCCATGGGTCCCCCTCTGAAATCGGACGGCCAGTAAACAAGATCACCACACCCGTCACCGGCTTCTCGCTCCGTGGCCCGTCCGATCCAATCGGGTCCTCCGTCTTCCATCTCTCTCAATGACCTCGATCCGACGGTGCGGGCCCCCACGCTCGGTGTCGATTCGGCCTCCTACCCAGATCTGTAAGTCCTACAGCCGGTTAGGTTCGTTACTCCTCTCGAGAACGTGTCGCGAGATTACTGGTGGTGCGGCTTTGAGTGGGTTCATTATCTTACGCAGAAATATGAGTGGATTTTAACGGGTGCGGGAAAGGCGTAATCAAAACGGGTTGGGCTGGAAAGGTACGCGTGGCAAGCGATAAAGAGGACAGCTGGAGCCAACCCAGCTACAAAAGCTCGGGGACCACCCGCATAGTAAATTATGAATCGCTTAGTCCACGCTGGGTCCCCACTCGGCGCGCCAATCAGAATCTGTCAGTTATTTTCACATCGCGTATATTTAGATTTTTCATTCAATATTAAAAATCCCCTACATTTTCTATTTTGTTACTAAAATACCTTCAAGTTGATTTACAAATTGAGATAAACAAAATATCATATATTTCAACTAACAACACAAATCTAAGATTAGGACTATCAACTTGAGACCTTTTCACAACATGGCAATTTGATACATCTTGAAGTTTTTACTCGGACAATTCAGCTGCGAATGACAAAGAAGCTATATGTATCGCGAGCGATCAATCAATCGACGAGCGAAAGTTAGGGGAGCATAGGCCAAAAGGGTTAGAACATGGAGTTGTAAGTCAGGAGAGTGGCCACAATTGAACCTAAGCAGATGATCAGAGAAGGGAGCAAGGTGACATTCAGGAGCTTGCTTTCACCGAGATAGCCCGCAAGCGTAATCGTGCCGTCGGCCACCACTCGAGCTAGAGTTCCTGCTTCGGTCGAAAGTAGACCACCGTTGTAGGTTCCTCGGGTGAGGCGCGACGACATAACTTGGGCAAGAAGCGCTAAGTTTACACCTGCAATATACTTTCTTGTTCCACGAGAATCATGGTAATAGTTTTGCAAGATGAGAACAGACATTGAAAGCCGTCGGCGATGAATGTAATCATCCGGATGTAACTGAATACCTTCAAGAACTTCCGCGGCGACAAATGTGATCAGTGCGGAGCTCACATACTGTGGCATTGTATAAGTAGAAGTCAAATTGAAGCTCAATAGTATTCCTAACAACACCAAAATTTCAGATCCTAACAAAATTTGCCTGCAAAAATAAGTTGAGATTATCGCAAGGTCAACAACAATAATAGGAAACTGATAGAAGATCAAACAACTTAACATCAGTAATAGAAATCAATTCAATTAGTTACCGAGTTTGATCTTAAGACAAAACCAAATCATATAGGCACGCAGCGAAAAGGTATGAATAAACATGAACAAAAAAGAGTGTTTAGGGTCGAATTGGCGAAACCAGATCATAGATACCTGTCTTCAAACAAGTTGCTGATGTAAGTGCCAACAACTGCGTTAACTGGAAGAACTGTAAGTCCGAGGACTGCTAGAAATATCGCCACTGAACTTGTAGACCATCCGAAGTAGAAACTGGTAACGACACTCGACTCGGCCAGCAGTATCTCCATTGCATATTTGAGCATAAAATATATCAATAGCTGAACCTATAGCACAGTCTCAAGCAATTCAAAAATTGGACTTCTTTGATCATTTACACAGACAACAATAGTAAGAACTTTTCCGACATGGATGCTACCGATGATATGTCGTTTACCTTTACGGACGGAGTAAGCAATCTATAGGCTGAAGCAATTGAAGTAGGGGGCTCGTGAGATTCCTCTCGCCCTTCATCGCTACCGTTGCATTCCTCATCTCCTTCATCATTTTGCATCTTCTCTGAACTACTTGACAACAAAGTTTGCACTAGGCCACTTTCTAATGCTTCATTATCCGCAAGTCCTAATCTCACAACATGAGACTTTGTAAGGACATGTATTTGATCTGAAGTTAAGGTGAATCTTATTGTAAACATACCGGTATCGTCAAGAACTGGTTCCTTGAATGAAATCCATAGCCAAATTAAGTATGCTAACCAAGCAAATGCCATAACCCAGCCAGGTAAAGTATCTTGATTGATTGAAAGCATGTATAACTTGAACTTAGTTTGGAGCAAGCCGGCAAGAGCAGGGCCACAAGCCATTCCAAGAGCACTAGCACTGACAAAACCTGCCGAAGCTTTCATGCGGATTTCATGGGGTACACAGTCGCTGATGTATCGACGGTTTACAGCCCTTGCAGACCCCATCCTGCATTTGAGTATGGATCAATTCAATTTGTAAGCGACCGAGCTGCTTCTCTGTATGGCTAGCTGTTAAATGAGATTATAGGAACCAAAATGCATCATGGATAATGCTTAACAAACCACATTAGTAGAGAATTATAAGATTTAACTTACCCGCACAGGAGACGACCTGTGAGAAGGACCGTCAAGGAGTCGAGATCGTAAGCCAATGCATACAAAGTATTGCCCAAAAAGAGCACAATGCTGCTGAATACCAGAGGTTTAAAGTATGACTTATTAGACCATGCACTGAAATAGACAGAAGAAAATGCTTGTGCCACAGCCATAGACCCAATAATGATCCCACAAACTGTCGCGGCCGCTCCAAGGCTCGTCGAGTAGTCATCAGCAGTTGGCACAATGATATAAGTGTTGACCATATAAAGAAAGGTATTAACCAAGTTCAACATAAGAGACACAAAATAATATTTTTCCTTGTCGACTTGGTCATCCCCTTCTTCAATTATGAGTGCATGTTTCCCTAAGAATTGTAGGAAATTCGTCGAGTGAGTTAACTTGTCTACCGATGCATGTATCAAGTAAATCACAGGGTCTTGCACCTGATGCAGAAGAAAATAGACTTAAAACATGTAACAAAAGGGACTAGAAGCATCACACTAATGTTATAGAGATCAAGAATATCCTACCTCCAGAGCTGTTGAGGGCTGATCATAAATCGACAGATAGCTCCCTTGAAGCTCAGCAAGATTGCGAGACAAAGCTCCTACAACTGCTGCTATTCCCTATTATATAATTCATAAGTAACTACAACAGCTAGGACAAAAAATATCAAGAACAAAAGCGAAAGAAAGGAACATACCACGTGCTTGAAAACTTGCTGTAGCTGAGAATAAGGATGATTTGATCTAGTACTGATGTAATAATCAGTGAACTTATAGCCGAAACGTTTATCGAATTTCTTCAGTATTTTCCGAATACCAGTAGCATTCATATCTACAAATTTGAGAAGCTTTAAAAGATCATGTCCAACTGCTATATATGCTTCTTGCAATTCAGATATCTTAGATATATTTGGTGACTCGAGAAGCACTGTTCGCTCCTCTCCCAACTCTTGGATCTTGCGCGCGATAATCCCTTGTTGCTCCAGAAAGAAGAGGACGGTCTTCTCGATCTAGAAATAGAATGAAGCTGTTAATAATATTAAGTAGAGGCCGGAGTATACTGAATGTCTTACCAAGTACAATTAGCAATAAGAAACACTTTTCTGAAACTAAGTCCGTCTATGATTTTAGACTTAGCTCATGCTTGTACCTGCTCAAACAAAACTATGCACCGTCTACATAGGGACACTATCTCACTGAACAGTGAGAGTACATGTGCCAATTGAATGTGAGAAAGTATCAAAAACTTTAAAATATAAGTCGCACTAAAGCTAGAATTTCCATATCATATGCAGTATTGCAAGGATAGAAGTGAAGGAATCATGTCAAAAATAAGCTATGCAGCACCATCTACATACTTGATCATCTAACATCCTTGCAAATTCTTTTAGGACACATTGACGCTCTTTCCCTCCTTGTTCAGTTTCTTGTACATATTGCTTAACTTTCTTCTTCATCAATTTGTAGTTGATATAATACCTGGAACAGGAGTAAATGTCAAATAGCTCGTTTAAAACAAACATATAAAGCATAACCATAATCAGCTAAAGTGAAAAATCAATCTAGGAATGCGATATATAAATAGCAAATCTGCTGAAAACGCCAAAGATGCATATTCCTAGAATCGAAACATTACTGAGCATAAAACTGTTAGAGAATTGCATGGAGAAATTGAAGAATCCAGAGCCTTGGCACTACCATTCACAAGGCATTGAGCAGGGGAATTTATCATGTGGGAGAGGCAATGCATGTGTTTTAACTGTTTTGCCATCCATAGTCATGAGTAAGCAAACAGATACATTTTTTTACATCAGTTTTCCTAATTGTGGAACACATTTTTCCCTTCGTGCTGGTTACAAGGGATTACTTTTACAACATTAAGGCTACGTTTGGTTAGGGGTAATGTAATCAAGCTTGTAATGTAATTGGGCTTGGAATGTAATTGGATTACATGTTGTTGGCCTTGTAATTCAGATTACAAAATTATAATACCTTTTGTAATTCAGATTACTTTACATTACATTACAATTTTAAAATGGTATTAAGCAAAGTAATCAATCTTGTAGTGTAAACTTGATTATATTACAAGGCTGATTACCCCTCACCAAATATAGCCTAAGGTCAATATCTAAGTATCTCAGCACGGGCTTGTATGAAAAGTGCATTTCTTTTAATAAACCTTCTGTACATTTTTTGGACATTAACAGATCCAAGTCTAAACCACTTGGGTAATTATTTGCCTAACGGAGTGACTAGCCTAATCATTCTCCAAACTCTTCAGCTTTTGTTTGTGAATATAATTGATTCAAGTAGTATTGAGATTGAAGAGGGAACATATTAGGCATGTAGTGTAAGCTATGTCATGCATGCGCTATGCAAACTATGAATGGCATGCCAATAATTTGGTTCCATCAATATTATAGGCATATATTAAACCACAATGGACAGCATTAGCAACTGGTCACATGAAACTTCAGATGTACCATGCAGATACTAGTAGCACCGATATGTAAGGAACTTCAAATTTACCTTACTCAAAAGATAGATTGTCCACGTCAAAACTGAACCAGTTGTTTCATGACCAGCAACTAACATGGATAAAAGGTCATCACGAAGTTGTATGCTTGTAACCTGAAATTCAAGGAAATATAACGAGAACAAATGTGAGACTTTTGGTTGTATATAACTAAATTAAGATGGTAAATTACAGCATATAAAATAACATCTTAATAGTTGCAAAGTTACAATCATAATTTAAGTTCATGAGCATCTCGATACAAATTCCAGTAAGGGTTAGAATCACATGTTCAAAGCAAAGACCATTAATTACAATGGACAATTCTATTTAGTATCAGCAAACTGCACAGCTAAGCAGAAGATGATTAATTAGAAAAGATTCAAGTCAAAACCTTGTCAAATTCATATTGGGTTTGACCATTTTTCCTAGGAGGAAGTAATCCTGAATTAAAAAACTTGGAAGTATATTTCATCTTTATTTTTGTAATCTTAAATCATTCTTATAAATTGTTCAAAAGATACAACAGTGGTAGAAGTGAGGTATTGTTTTAAAAATTTCCTCTTTGTTTCATTTAGCGAGAGAAAAATTCCAAATTTAAAGACCACAAAACCATATGAACACCAAATTTCATAATAACAGAGGACCAAATCTGCATGAATTGAAAACCTCTTCACGGCTGGCTAGTAGAAAACGCAGGATGCTAGGATCTGTCTCATTGACATACTCTTCCCCTTCAACCTGTTCACCCTCAGCTTCTACAATCTCTTTGCATTGGATAATAAGTTGTTCAACAGTGTTGCGTATGATAGAGACTGCTTTCGCTGCTTTTATCTGCCTGGGAATTATCTTGCAGAGAAAAGGGAGCTGCAACATGAACCAGATGAAAAATTTTGAAAATTATTAATATTCCTAATCAAAGAAGAAGATTTCCTACAGAAGCAGATCGTACAGGAGCATGAGAAAGTAACAATGAAAGTCTTGGAATTTCAAATAAGGTAAAAGTTGATCATAAAGGTCTCCTCTGAAACTGACATAAGCACCATATTACACCTATATCTAAAACAGTAGCCTGATACACGAAGTTCCCGCCAATACGGGATCCGGGAAAGAGTCTACTGTACACAACCTTGCATTGCGTTGCAAGAGGTTGTTTCTGAGACTTGACCGTGTGACCTCTAGGTCACAACAACTTTACCATTGTGTCAAGCTTCACCAAATTAGACCCATCTCACAAACAAACAAAAAAAAAAATCTTCTATAAAAATTTAGAAAAGGCTACAATAATCATGTGCAAATTTTTATGTAATTCTATGATACCTATTTCATAAACTACCAACCCTTTCATAATCACTACTAATTCCTCATAGCCATATCAATCCTCCTTACTCTTCATTTAAATCAAACTATAGTTCGTTGCTACTGAGATGCAAATGAATTTCAAGTTCCTTAGACAAGCAAGTGCATTAGCTCACAGTTATCGGTAGCTTAATCCCGTTCCTGTTTTAAATCCTCAATTTACTCATTCAAGCTGAATATGCAGAGTGGTTCAGCAAACATGTAAACTGCATAAGCGGTTGAGTTCATTAATTAGTCTAAATAGAATGACTAAGTCAAATCTAGTAAAATAAAAGATATTTTCATGAAAAACTACCCCCAACGATAATATAATGATAAAAGAGAGTGATCAGTATGCAGATGAGAATTAATTAATAAATATAAATATTACATTTGTTAATTAGGTGCTCTCTTGGAGAGGATCAGTACTTGAAAATCATTTTGTGTAAGTAATCAAAAAATTGTACATGTTACTTATAGCTATAAGCGTTAAACACACTAGAGTTGGATTATTACGTGACATTTCTTTTATGAATCTCTATTAGAATCAATTCATTATGGTGTGTGGTAGATGTTAAAGTTTCTTCTATATAGATTGCTTATCTTAATTTGTTTGGTATGTAATGTTGTAAACGACTTAGATATCTAAATATACATATCGTTACATGACGTTAGGACAGTGGTTTCAAATATTTGTCAGCACGCAATAATTGTTACCCATGTGTTAGGAGAATTATGTCACAGATTACATAATCTTGCCTCATTATTAAGCTCTTAAATTAAGTCATTGCAATCATAATGCTAAATACAGCCTTCTATACTATTTCTTGCACTTCCCACCTTGAACGCTACTTCAATTTGACATTTGTCTAACTATGAATTCTATCCAGCATCTTTGAAAATATTCATGTCATCTAATAACTAATTACAATGAATATGAAATAAAAATACCAAAGAACTTGAATAACTAGCCCTTGACAACCTGGTAGGATCATCTAGGTTAATCTAGGGTATTTCAATTCCTACAAAGTGAACAAGACTATCAAGGGTGCATTCCAATGTCCTATGTTCCGACAAGGCAATCTGGTTCTGGTTTCACAACTACATCATTCACAATAAAGTAGAAATATAAGAGAAAAATATATAATCTCATATTATGTAGGAAAGTGTAATTAATTTATTTAAAACAACCATCAAAAGCTTAACAATTAGTAAATACCGCAAGAGAAAAGAATTTTGGTTTTTTTAAAATTTACTGGTTCATTAAGATTCCTATTATCTACAATGAAAAAATAGGTTTGTATGGCCTATAAGAGGTTATGAAATAACTTGCCTTCCAATATGGCAAAATGTCAGTAGAACGAGCCTCAGCTTCTTTGAGTGCAGTATAAACTGCCTGAATAACTGGGCTATCAGATGCAAGTGAGTCAAAATTGTAGTTGAACAAAGACAAGCCTATAACATCTAAGGTTAATTGAGAAAACTTCTCTTTCATGTTCACTGCTGTACCATCCATGGCATGGATTTGAAGCTTCTCCACTAGTCTTTGGGCACACCTACAGAAATCTTTATCAACCATTACAGAGAGATACTTTTTGTGGAGAGATGGGGTGACTACACGGCGTCTTACCTGCAAAATTATTTGGTAGATATAAACAGCAGAAAAAAGTAAGTCATAACAACATGCAAGAAGCCTTGAGAAAAAACTAGTAAACAAATTGATATTACCAATAGCGCTCATCCATGAACCAATTATAAGTTATGGGTACAAATAGCCAAAAAAAAAAAAGTACTTGTTTCAAAGAAATTATATTTACGAAAAAAAAACAGCTCCAAAGATTTGGGACCATTACCAATTCTCTTCGGTTTGAGTCGGGCTAAAAGCATGAACATTACCTAACAGAGGTTTTTCATCTATAGGATCAACCCTTGAAATAATATACAAAAAAAGGAAGATAAAGTGTAACACTTCTCTATGGTGTAAGACTAACATAACGTTAACTATGAAAAACAAGAACAATCATCTTAAAAGCAAGTGATAAAAAAAGCAAATCAACATGGAACCAAAACCGAAGAAGAAGCCGCAGCGGATAAAATCCATGCTGAATGAGATTTAAATGCACCACCACCTTTTGCGATTCAGTGGCCATCTTCATTTCCATTCAGTGGCATACCACCGTTCTCCCTGTCCACCTCCACGTACCTGCTCAAGACGCGGCGGAGTTCCCCCACTGAGCACTTCTCTCCCAGGCTGCTCAAGATGCGGTGGAGTTCCCCCGCAGAGATACGCCCGTCATTGTCGAGATCGTCCATCCGAAAGGCGTCCCTGAGTTCCACCTCCGCGGAGCCGCGGGAGACGTCGAGGTGGAAGGCGGCGAACTCCTGGAAATCGACGAACCCGTCACGGTCCGCGTCCATCTCAGCAATCATGTCACGGATCTCCTCAGGGGAGGGATCGGAGCCGAGGGCGCGAAGGACGGCGGAGAGCTCCGAGGCGGAGATCCGGCCGTCGGCGTCGGCGTCGAAGCGGGCGAAGACCTTCTCCAGCTCATCCATCCGGTGCAAGCCGACGGACGGCGAACGGGAGGGTGATGGAGACGACCACGGCGACAGCTAGGGTTTCTCCATGGAAGCAAGAGCAACGAAGCGGAAAACCCTCTTTCGTTTGTCGCACCGAAGATGACTTTATTTTCGTGCGGGAGAAAGGGTTTTTTTATTTTTAACTTAGCTTTTCGCGAGAGAGAATGGGCGGCATAAATGAATTTCGGGAGTATTAGACAACACTTTTTAAAAAACTATTGTCTTTGACTCAAAAAAAAATACAACAGACAACGCTTATTTGGAAAACTGTTGTCTTTAATAAAAAATTAAAATACATCGACAACGCTTTTCACTAAAAGCGTTGTAAAAGCCAAAAAGACAACGGTTTTAAGAAAAAAACGTTGTCTTTTAAGTGTTGTAAAATCCATATTTTCTTGTAGTGTGATTAGTGTGATGATTTAGTCCTTGAATGCTTGAATTTTAGATTTTGGCAATTTTAGGTAATTTACTTCTCTTATTTGCTAATTTAGGTTAAGAAAAATCTTTGTGTGCCATTTTTAGTCCTAATTCACTTTCACGGGACGT